>CAJVSB020000067.1:0-93452 GCA_911865555.2 Thlaspi arvense
CCACATCTGAATAAATAATAAGTTCAAAAGAGGTTCCTCTAAATTAAAATTAATCCTACATTTATAGTTTCCTTTAAGATTTTTAAGTATTCTTTTGATAGCATGCAAATGAGATTCTTTTGATATCGGGATGGCCAGCGGCTAAATATAATAAATTGCCAATCATACATCCATATAACTTGATGTTTATAGGTTTTTTATTAATATAATTCATCAAGTTTGATTGAGGTACTCATAGGAATTCTCATAATTTTAGAATTATCTATCCCAAATTTTTTTTAGTAGTTTTTTAGTGTACTTAGCTTGGTTAATCACAATTTCTTCTTCTTTGAATTGTTTTTATTTGAAAACCAAGAAAGAAATTTTAATTCACCCATCATACTCATTTCAAATTCATTTTGTATAGATTAGGTAAATTTTTACATAAAGATTCATTGTAGCTCCAAAAATAACATCATCCACATAAATTTGAACAATAAGTAAGTCATCATTTTCTTTCCTTATAAACAAAGTATTATCCACTTTTCCCATTGAAAATTCATTTTCTAATAAAAATTTTGAAAATCTTTCATACCATGATCTAGGGGCTTGTTTCAAATCACATAAAATTTTTGAAAATTTGTAAACATGATCTACATATTTCTCATTTTCAAAATTCGGTAGTTGTTCAACATAAACCTCTTCAATAATAAAACCATTTAGAAATGGACTTTTAACATAATTTGAAATTTATATGAGATGTAAATGCAAGTAATTTTCTAATAGTTTCAAGTCTAGTTACGGGGGCACAAGTCTCTATATAGTCTATTCATTCTTTTTAATTGAAATCTTGAACTATAAGTCTTGCCTTATTTCTAATTATATTGCCAGATTCATTAAGTTTATTTCCAAAAACTCATTTTGTTCCAATAACTGTGTGATCACTAAGTCGAGGCACTAATTCCCAAACTTTGTTTCTTTCAAATTAGTTTAATTCTTCTTGCATAGCTAAAACCCAATTTTTATCATTAATAGTATCATTAATAGTTTTGAGCTCAATTTGAGAAATAAAAGACAAATATTCACAAATATTTTTCAATTGACTTCTAGTCTTTTTACAATTATTAGGATTACCAATAATTTGTTCCATAAGGTGACTAGATCTATACTTGCAAGCTTTGGTAAATTACTATGTGGAGTTTTATCAAAATTTTCTATACTAGTGGGATTCTCAATTTCTTTTTCTTTATTATTAATATTTAAATTAACTAAATCATCCTCAACATCATCATATATAACTTTATGTAAAAATGGATTAATTTCATCAAATGTAATATGCATAGATTTTTCAACTACATTAGATCTTTTATTAAAAACTCTATAAGCCTTACTTGTATTGGAATAACCCAAAAATATGCATTCATCCGAGTTAGTATCAAATTTACCAAGATTATCTTTAGTGTTTAAGATAAAACATTTACACCCAAACACTTTAAAATAACCAATCTTAGGTTTTCTATCAAACCAAATTTCAAAATAAGTATTCTTAAGAATTGGTCTAACAAGAACTTGATTTAAAATATAACAAGCCGTATTAACTGCTTTGACCCAAAAATATTTAGGTAGTTTGTATTTATTAAGCATAGTTTAAAACATTTCTTGTAACATTCTATTTTTCATTTCAACAACTCCATTTTGTTGTGGAGTTCTAGACGTAGAAAAATTATATTCATACTCATAAGTATTACAAAGATTTTCAAATTTATGATTTTCAAATTCCCCACCATGATCACTCCTAATTTTTGAAATCATATAATCTTTTTCATTTTGAACTCTTCTACAAAATTTTAAAAATTGAGAACATGATTCATTCTTATGTGTTAAAAATAATTCTCAAGTAAATCTTGAAAAGTTATTAACAATTACAAAAGCATCCAGTTTTTCACCAAATTTAACAACTTGAGAAGGTCCAAACAAATCTAAATGTAAGAGTTGTAAATACCTAGATATAAAAATTACGTTTTATAGATTTAAAAGAAGTTTTTCTTTATTTTCCCAATTGACAAGGAGTACAAACTTTATCTTTAACAAATTTGAGTTTAGATAAGTCAATGAATAGTTATTTTCTTAAAATTTTAGAAATTATATCTATATTACAATGACCTAACCTTATATACTATAATCAATAATCATCATGTAATGCACTCAAACATTTCACATTTTGTTCAATCAAATTATCAAGATTAATAGTATAGACATTTTCATCTCTCAAAGTAACAAACACTAAAATGTTATTCTTATTTAAAACCTTACTTACATTGTCTTGAAAAATTATTTTATGACATTTATCACCCAATTAACTAATGCAAAGCAAATTATGTTTTAAACTATCAACAAATAAAATGTTGTCAATCATAAGAGAATTAGGGTTACCGATTTCTCAAATGCCAATAATCTTGCTTTTTACATTGTCTCCAAAAGTCATATACCATCCATCTATTTTCAAAATAGAATTAAACTTTATGTAATCACCCATCATACACCTTAAGTATCCACTATCCAAAAATCACTTATTCTTCCTCATGTTGCTCTTCATACAAATCTCCTATAAAAATATATTAAGTTTTGATTTTTGATACCCAAACTTTCTTGGGTCAAACGATATTAGCATATGTTCTCTTAGAAACCCAAATAAATGCAATGTTACATTTTCCTTTTCATTTATAATAATTTGGAACTAAAATATTTTTAGGTTTAACTAACAATTTTCTTTTTAATGAACAATCACATGCATAATATCATTTTCCACTACAATAATAACATGTAATAAATGGACTATCTTGATTAGAACAATTTACAAAATAATTTTTGTAAAACTTTTGTCATTAACAAGTTTTGTAACATAATCCGGTTTTATTAAAACCATATATTTGAGTAGCTAGCAATTTATTTAAATTTTTCTTTTCTTGAGTAAATTTAGACAAAGTATTTGTAAACTCTTCAACTCTTTTTCTCAATATATCATTTATTTCACTTTTAGATATAAAAACAAGTTGAGTTTTCAAACTAACATTTTTATTAGAAATATTTGAAAACTTTTTTTTCAAATCTTTATATTTCTTTCTAAGAATTGTTAATTCATTTTACAATTCATCATATATATACAATAACTCATCATAAGATAAATTAGAAGTGCTAAAAATAGAAGAAGATGAGCTCATCACACTATCCTTTCCTTTAAGAGTCATAACGCATAGATTGACAATCTCACTTCCACTAGAGCCTTCCATTAAATCACCTTCATCATTCATATCCCTATTGATACCTTTATGTATTATTTTAAGTGTTCTCTAAATACTTTGAGTAGTTTTATAAGTAAAAACTCTATTAAATTTATTTCTGTCAGAGTACAAAACAATATATTCATGATTTTTGCATTAGTTGTAAAATTTTTCTTATCATTTTTATCCCAATCCTTTTTTTTAGCAATGATTATATTATCTTTAACTATTATGAGAGTAATATCTTTCTTCAATAATGTTCCAAATATCATACTCCATTTGTTGAAGATAAATAGTCATCATAATTTTTCAACAACGATAGTCACTACCATTAAAGAAAGATGGTCTATAAATGGTTTGCCCCTCCATAACTTTATGTGCACCAATAGTTGCCATAATGTGTAATCTTACTCTAAAGATTTATTAAGTTCAATATTTAAGATCTAACTCTGATACCAATTGTTGTCCTAAAAGGCAACCCAAGAGGGGGGTGACTTAGGTTTTTATTGTGGAAGCTAATAATGTGAAAAATTAAAAACTATAATAAAAATATTGAATTAAATAAACTTATAAAATTCACCCAATAATAAATATAAAACAATTTTAAGTGAAGTAAAGAGAGTAGGGATAAGAGATGCAAACTCTTTTATAGTGGTTCAACTTGCTACCCAAGTTTACGTCCACTCTCTTGAGCTTCAACCGACCGTGGTTCTACTAAATCCTTTGCCCTTGATAGAGGCAAAAAAATTCCAAGTACAAACAAAGTCCCTTGCACTTGGCAGAAGTAAGAAATCTCGATTACAAAATCTTTGATTCAGTGCGTTTTCAACACCAATACAAATAGTAATGAAAATGAAGTAGATACGTAGCAATTCCTCTTAAGTAAGATTAGCTACCACTCATGTATAAAATAATCTCACTTCAAAGATGCACTCTCAAGAATAAAATAATTTGCTCTATGCACTCTTCGATCTAGTAATAAATAATGTAGTACAAAAAATTTTAGAGAGAGATTGATGAGATTTTGAGAAAACACCAAATAATGCTCTGTCAAGGGCATAGATTGTTGTTGTGTCCTTCTCCCTTCAATCTATGCTCATTTTATAGACAAAAAACACCAAAGAGATGTTGACTTTTGTGGAAGATAAAATCATTTGTCAATAGTAACTGCACATTGGCTAGTTTCAAAAATTCAAATAAAATAGCTCCGAACGTTTAAAAAATCTTAAAAACTTCTTGAATACTTCTCAGTGAGTATATTTTCAAATGAAAAAAAAAATCATTGAAATTTAGTACGCCATTTGAGAGAAATGATCAAAAGTTCATTGACATGTCAGACTATAAAATTGCTTTTGTCAAAAGTTGTAGGCCAAGTTCAAAATTGTCTAGAAATTTGAATTTATATTTAAAAATAACAAATGATATATTTTTGAAAAACTTATAACGTTTGCTTTCATTCAAAATTAGACTTGTGCAAATTTGAATTTTATATTTTAAGATATAATAAAAACACTGTAGTATACTCATTTTGTCTACTGACAATGTAACTTAGTAGAATGGCCCACTTTGAAAAATTATATCTATCAATCTATAAGTGTAAAACATGCATATAATATATGTATTTAAAGCTCAGCACGTCTACTTTAGAAATAAAATTAATTCAGAATTTTATTTATATCATAAATTATATTTTACTAATTAAAACTAATATTGTGCAGATTTCAAAAATGACTTTTTCAAAAAATGATATGTGAGATTGATATAATAAACTATTTTAATATAAAATAATATATAAGATAAATTATACATCAAAATAAAGATATTTGAGTATAGTTTCATATTATTTTTTGACTTTTCTATAGTACGATATAATCAATTTACTACATATATGTCTAATTTGACAGTTTCACAGCCTAACACATATAGTGTATGTAGTTAAATAATAAACTTAATATTATAATTTGTCCATATTATCCATTAAATAAATATATATATATAATAATTTTAATTTGTTTTGTCATTATCAAAATAAATATGAAACCTTGAGGCTAACAGAATGGGGTCAAGCTCTTGTGGTCAGATACTTGCGAGGAGAGCTTTTAAAAGCTCAAAGACTGTTTGACCACTACGCCTGTGCTAATCTTGCCCTCGGGGACTGGTGGATTTTTGGTGTACTATGATGTCTCTAGGGTGGGTTTTGTTAGTCTCAAGGTTTTATATTTATTTTGATAATAATAAAACAAATTAAAATTATTATATACATATATTTATATAATAAAAAATATGGACAAATTATATTGTTAAGTTTATTATTTGAAGATATATACATTACATGTGTTACAAAGTAAAATTGTCAATTTGACATGTATGTAGTAAATTGATCATATCTTATTATATAAAACTTCAAAAATAGCAAGATTAATTTTACATGAAACTATACTTAAATATGTATAATTTATCTCATTTACTCTTCTATATCAAAGCATTTTTTTATTCAATATCATATATTGTCTTTTGAAAAAAGTCAATATTGAAATCTACACAATATTAGTTTTAAATAGTAAAATATAATTTATTATATAAATATAATTTTGAACTAATTTTATTAATAAAATATAGGGGTGTTCAACAAACTGAACCAAACAGATTAGACTGCATAAACCGAACCAAACCGTATAATGTGGTTTGATTTGAATTTGATGTCTAGACAAACCGTATAATTCAAACCAAACCGTGTAGTTTATATATATACAAAACTAGAAATCTTATCTTTATATTATAATATATTTTTATTGTTTGACTGTATATTTTTTTGTTATTTTTAATACTTATATTCATTTTAATAATTGACTATTTTTCTTTTTTAAAATGTAATTTCTATTAATAATAGTAAAATTCTATAAAATGGTATAAATACATTTATTATAAAATGTATAACTATTACAGTTAATTAATAAATAATGAATTTATAATGTTAATCATGTTGAAAAAAATAGATGACCAATTTTTAGGAAAATTTTGTTAAAATTTTTATAAAAATAGTAAATTTAATCAATTTTATTTTGTAAATCACAAATCATGTTTTGAAACTGAACCAAACCATAAACCGTAGTTCGGTTTAGTTTTCAAAAATTACAAACCGTAAAGTATGGTTTGGTTTGAATTTGAGCATCAAACTGAACCAAACCGAACCATGAACACCCTAATAAAATAGACGTGTTGAGTTTTAAATGTATATATAATATGCATGTTTTACACTTATAGATTGATAAATATAAGTTTTCAAAATGGGACATTCTGCTAAATCGCACTGTCAGTAGATAAAATAAGTATACCACAATTTTTTTATAATATCTCAAAATATAAAAGTGTACGAATCTAATTTTGAATGAAAGTAGACATTATATGCTTTTCAAAAATATATAATTTGTTATTTTTGACAATAAATTCAAATTTTTAGACAATTTTGAACTTGGCGAACAACTTTTGTCAAAAGCAATTTTACAGTCTGACATGTCATTGAAAGTTTGATCATTTCTCTTAAACAGTGCACGATAATTCAATGATTCTTTTTGTAATTAAAATAAACTCATTGAAGAGTGTTCAATAATTTTTTAAGATTTTTTGAACGTTCGAAGCTATTTTATTTGAATATTTGAAACAAGCATATGTGCAGTTACTGTTGACAAATGATTTTTGTTTTCTACAAAGGCCAACGTCTCTCCAACATCTCTTTGGTGTTTTTGCCTATACAAGAGCATTATTTATTAGTAGATCAAAGAGTAATATTTGGTGTTTTCTCAAAATCTCCTCAATCTCTCTCTAAAATTCTTTATGCTATATTGTTTACTACTAGATAAAGAGTACATAGAGAAAATTGTTTTATTCTTAAGAGTGCCTCTTTGAAGTGAGATCATTTTTGTACATAAGTGGTAGCTAATCCTACTTAAGAGGAATTGCTTCATTTCTATTTTATCTTCATTACTATTTGTATTAGTATTTGAAGCTCACTGAATCAAAGGTTTTGTAATCGAGATTTCTTGCCTCTGCCAAGTGTAAGGGATTTTGTTTGTACTTGGAATTTCTTGCATCTGTCTAGTGCAAGAGACTTAGTATAACCTCGGCCAGTTGGAGCTTAAGAGAGTGGACGTAAACTTGGGTAGCAAGTCGAACCACTAGAAAAGAATTTGCATATTTTATTCCTACTCTCTTTACTTTGCTTAAAATTGTTTTATATTTATTATTGGGTGAATTGTACAAATTTATTTGATTCAATATTTTTATTATTGTTTTAAACTTTTCACACTCTTAACTTCCGCGATAAAAACCCAATTCACCACCCTCTTGAGTTACCTTTTGGGACAACACCTTCTAGGTCAATCTAATCAAGGGCGCAGCTATCTTGGAGAAATCCTATACAAAACGTTGGAAATAGCCAGCCAAACCCAGAAAATGACGAATCTCAGTGATAATCGTAGGCCTCAGCCACTGTTGCATGGCCTCCACCTTATGGGCATCCACTGCGATCCCATCTCTAGATACTATGTGCCCCAAAAAGGCCACACTATCAAACAAAAACTCATGCTTTGAGAACTTGGCATACAGCTAATGATCCATCAAAGTTTGCAAAACCTCTCGTAAATGCGCATTGTGCTCCTTCTCACTCATCGAATACATCAAAATATCATCAATGAATACAATCACAAATTTGTCCAAGGAAGCCCGAAACACCCTAGTCATCAAATCCATAAAAGTTGTTGGGGCATTCATCAGTCTGAAGGACATAACAAAGAACTCATAATGCCTATACCGGGTCGTGAAAGCAGTCTTAGGAATGTCCTCCTGTCGGATCCTCAACTGGTGATACCCAGATCAAAGATCTATCTTAGAAAAATGACTTGCCCCACTTAACTAGTTGAACAAATCATCAATCCTTGGCAATGGGTATCGGTTACGCACCATAACCTTATTAAGCTGCCGGTAGTCAATACAAAGCCTCAAGAACCATCATTCTTCTTGACAAATAAAACTGGTACTCTCTAATGAGAGATACTCAACCTGATAAAACCCTTGTCTAATAAATCCTAGAACTGCTCCTTAAGCTCCCTAAGCTCTGCTAGAGCCATATGATATGGGGGTATAGAAATCGGCTGAGTACCAGGTAGCAGGTCAATGCAAAATTATATATCTCTCTCTAGTGGGAGACTTAGCAACTCCTCAAGAAACACGTCCAAGAACTAACCAACAACTAGCACTTGCACCAACTGTGGCTCCTCAGCCTACATATCCACCACAGTAGCTAGGAATCCCTGACATCTCTAATTGAGCAATCGCTAAGCCCTCATATACGAGATAGCTAGAGCCAAAGTCAATGAGTAATCCTCCTGGTAAATACACAGGGACTCATCCGGTGCCTCAAATCTCACTGTCTTATAGTGACAATACAAAGTGGCATAACATGTTGCCAACCAACCCATACCAAGGATCACATCAAACTCAAACATAGCTAGGAGGATCAAATTCGCTACAGACTTTCTACTGACCACACTGATCAGACATGCCCTAAAGACCTGTGTCACTAGAGCAGACTTCCCAACTAGGGTTGCTAATGAAAACGAGAGTTCTAACAGGTTTGGTTACCCATCAAGCCGTGTCGAAAAACTCTCGGACACATAAGAACACATGGATCCCAGATCAAATAAAGCTTACGCCTCTAAAGAACACATAGAAATCATACTAGTGATCATAGCATTAGACACCTGAGCATCCTAACGTGTCAGTGCATACACTTGTGCTTGCCCTCAGCCTCTGCCTTCGCCTCCAGTCCTATGACCTCGAGAGTCAGACGACTCTGCCCTAGAATGACCCTGAGTCTACTATACTATGCTTGCAGCCAAAATAGCCTCCGGAGAAATGGGATAGTCCTTGAACAAGTGTCTCTGTCGTCCGCATTGAAAGCAAGTCCCTGTCCTTTGAGCAACATCTTGAGAGGAAGGGCAATCCCTAGCTCTATGGCCCTGCTAGCCACATCTAAAACAAGCTCTTGTAACTCAGGCAGTCTCCTGCAAGCGTGGGCAATCTCACCCACATGGCCCTGTTGGCCACAACTATAACAAATGACAGACTGCTTGCCTGCTGGACCCGACCGCCTGATGTGGTAGCACTAGTTGACGACTACTGATTGGATAAGCCCCTATGTTGATTGCCGATGTCTATGAGATGACGACCCCCTTCTAGAACTATTGCCATTGAAAGACCCCTCTGTCTTGGCCCTTTTAGCTGAATCCTCGTGTATATGCTTAGATACTCCCGCCGCCTCCAAGGAACGTGCACACTCAACTACACAAGCTTAGCTAATCATTCCCCTATGTGATCCCATGGCACGAAATAGGGAATGGGACAATCCTCTAATGAACCTCGTAGCCCGTGCAATGTCATCAGCGACATGAAAGATGACATACCAAGACAAACAAATAAATTGTGTCTTATACTTGGCCATAGACATCATAAGCCTCTATACCAGCTCTCAAACTCTGAAGTCAACTCTACCACTCTATTGCTAAGTATGAATCTCTCAAGGAATTCTTTACGAAACTCCTCCTAAGTCCAGGGGGCAGCACATGTCGGCTTCATCTCGATCAATCAATCATACCACACCAGAGCCACCCCTCTAAGATAAAAAATAGTCAACTCCACTCGTCTCGCCTCAGAGCACTGTAAAATCTGGAACAGATAGTCCAACTGATCTAAGAACTCATGCGGGTCCTCTTGTGTCCTTAACCTGGTAAAAATAGGGGGTCCTTCTTAAGAAAGTCTCCAAAATATCCATTAAATCCCGTCTATCACGATACTGGGGCTATTATCACTGATACTGTCGGGGTCCCCACTGGTGTACTAGCTAGAGCCAGTTACTCTAGTACCGCTCCCCCTAAAGCAATAGTAGTGCTTGGCTATCTCCCAATTGAGGTCTACTATCTCTTTTCACTAGCACTACCCCCCGCAAGGTCCGCTACTACCTCCTGCAACTCTTGAATGTCTGCTATCAGTCCAGTCAATACACCTACTGATACTATCACACTCTGACCTATAATCGACTATTGAGCCTATCTAATGGTCCTCCCATGACCTCTCCCTCGTCCTCTTCCACTAGTTAGAGGAAGGGTTGATCCCCTTGTAAGATCTCTCGACACCCCAACATCTGTAGCCTTTGAGAATCAGTGGGCATATCGCCCATTGTCGCCAGTACATCTATCAGTGAATCCATCAATACACAAAATACGAGGATTAGAAAGACATCAAAGGAATCAAGCACAGAGGAATTTACCAAACACACCCTAAAAGGTCTTCGATAGTCTTTCTATTATGAAAGTGGGGCCCTCACTCTCATAATAAAAGCACTATCAAAGAACCCTGCTCCCTTATTACTCTTAGAAAACCTACAGCTCTGATACCAATTCTGCCACAACCGAACCTCGGGGCTCGTGACCGGCACTAGGGTCCACTGACCACAGTAAGCCTCACAATACCAAACCATACCAAAAGTACTTATCATCAGATAAATATAATTTGTGATACAAAATCCAAAACACAACAGTCAGGACCTATCTAAGAATATAAGGAAGCTACTCTATAATACAATAAGGAAAAGATACAAAAAGAGGGAGTGCTCGTACATCAACTAAATCCACAACCACCAGCTCTGACTCTAGCACGCAAACCTAGACAAGAACTGCAAGACAAATCGAGAATGACTAAAAAAGGTGAGTTGTAAAACTCAATGAGTAGAGATGATACCTAGTTTATGCATGTCGAGATATGTATCACCACATAACAAAACCCATACATATACATACACAGTAAGCAGTATAATATATCAAAATACGTTTGTGAGAGTACTATCATAATCAGTCATCATATCACATCACTGGGTCAGGATACTTCCCGCACACTACAGTAGCCTACCATTCGCCAGCTAAGCTCTTGGCATCTCAATCACATCACATTACCGAGCCTAAGGCATCCACGCATACCATGGTCTTACTGTTTGTCAGCTGAGCCTGCCATTCCCAACACATCATAATAGTACACATCAGGTTCATGGCCCCTTCCACCTTACATCGGACCCAAGATCAAACCACATGAAATCATCACCAACACCAAAACCAGCATAAGAAACGGCTCGACAGCCCAAACTAGGCTCAAATCCCATCCTAAGACCTTGGCACATGTCTCGAGGTGCCACTACCCATCATTAGGACCCTGGCGACTCACTAATACTCATCAATTTTACTCAACAACCCTCAAACAATAATAAACCAACAACCCTCAAACGATAATGAACTAGTCCCCACAACCCTCAAACCATAGTGAATTAGTCTCCAAAACCCTTAGACCGGTCTAAACTGCCCTAAAATTACCTCAAACAGAACTAAACTGGCCATGAAACCCTTAAATTGAATTCAGAAAGCCTCAAAACTCTAGGAGCCGATCTGAAGCAGTCAAGAATTGCCCAAAACAAGGTCAAACCGGCCACTAGAACCCCTAAACCGGCTTGAACTAGACCAGTTCAGTCACAAACACCAAATTTTTGGTTGAACTGAACTTTCCCAAACTCCTAGACCCACTTGCTCCAATAGATCTTTTCCTTCTAAATCTAAAACCGATTCAACTTTCCAAATCCGAATTGGTTTGACCACTAAATTGGCCAGTCAAACTCATTGGCTGGTTCTGTCAACTTCCCCCTTTTTTTTGGGCTAACCCGTGGCCCATGCTCGCAAACCCATGACCCAGCCGAGCTAAACCTTGCCCAACCAAGCTGGCCTAGCCCCAGGTAGGACTTGAACCCTTTTCGGGTCCTTTCTCCTTCACTTGATGACCTGGGTATTCAAACCCAGTTTGCAACATTCGGGTATGTAATGACCTGGACTCCCGAACTTGGAAAAACCGGAAAAAGAACAAAAAAATCCACTTACCTCAATCGATCAAACACCAAAATTGGTAGAGCTCTAATCGGCGGTCCTCCCTAAGCTATTTAATCAGATTAAAACTCGATCAAAACCCAGAAATCTCCAGAAAATCCCGTTCGGCCATGGACGAACCAGTCAGCCAGAAAAAGTGCTTGATTCTCTCTCTAACTCACTCGATTGATGCAATTGGATGCGGGGTCTTGTGTGCCTTAGGGTTTCGCACACTAAAACATAAAAATCCAGCTAAAATCGTGCCCATTGATGGTGATTTTGTAAAGCAAGGATCCAATGCTCAGCGGATCCAAAAGTTGCTTATTCTGTCAAAATCCAGCCCCCGAAACTTTTATTTCATTTAATCAAGCCCTTCTAGATTGTTAATTGAGTCCCTGAACCCTTTAGTTCCATCAATTTAACCCTTGAAGGTTTCAGTTAGGCCCAAATATTTTCTGTCTTCCCAAATCAGACCCCCAAAAGTAAAATTTGTGCAATTAAGGCCCCTAAATTTTTAATTTAGCCCTCGAAACTTTTAATACTTACAATTATACCCCTAATCCAAAATAAATTCTCAATTTGGGTCATTACACCACTTATATTAGTAAGATCCTTTGCCCATTTGGATTTTAATTGCGAATTCCTGTAAGATCTGTTCGAATTGCATTGGAGGTCATGGATGTGCAGAATTGGGCACGAATGGAATATTTTTTTCACAGATTTTTCGATTTAGCCCCCAGTCTTCTGATTTCTTCTGATTTGATCCCCTAGCGTTCTAATTAATTCTATTCAGACCCTACTAGTTTTAATTGTTTCAATTAAATCCCCTTATAATTATAATCTGACCCCTATACTTCCTGTTTCTTTCATTTGGGCCCCTTTTTCTTTATAGACTTCTAATAATACCCAAAAAAATTTTTAAAGTATTACACAATTTTTATTTAAAAAAATATTTGAAAATTAAGCATATGGCTGCCCTTGGGATGATACTAACAAGAAAAATTATTGCTAAATAAATAAATAAATATAAACGTTAATACATCCTAATTTTTATATGATTTTGGGATCTTTTTGAAGCTAACTTAGGTAATTTCCTCATTTGTCCACTTAACCATACATTGAAGTTTTGGTGCCTTCAAATTAATTCTAACCAACCAAACTTGGAGCCCAATACCCACCCATCTCCAATGTTTTTAAGTCATGCCAAATACGCTGGTCCAATCCGGCCTACAAAATAGTCAGGATAAAACCGCTAACCTAAATTAAAATCCGACAAATTAAAACTAGTCAAAACTAATTAAAATTAATAAAATTAGTAAATTTTTGACTGATTTGTTAAAATTGATTTTGACTAATTTGAGATAAAGAATGCATTAATTTTGATTAAAACTTGTATTTATAATTTGTTTAATCTAAATTATGTTATAATGATCATGAAATAGAGAATAGTGTCATTTTATAATTGAATAATATATTTATTAATTTAATTTATTTTTTAAATATTTTTTATTATCTGCCAATTTAAGTGATGGTCAGAATAACTAAATTAGTTGAATCATAATCCGACGATCTTATTAATTTGATTAGTAGTTTGAGTTTTAAAACATTAGTAGCATAAATGCCCCATCACTCGTCCCTTTGTCATCTAAAATCCAAGTGAAGAGAAAACCATCTTTTGTGTTCTTAAGCCATTTAAATCCATAAGCCAGCCACTAAAGCCATTTCCAAATCGTCCCAGTAAAAAACCAAATAACATATATAAGATCAAATGAGACTCATTTGCATTTTGCACCCCCAAATTAGAGGATTTTGGTACTTTGTACCCCATAATTCTAAATTTGGCACTTTGCACCCCAAAAATAATAGTTTTTAACACTTTGCATCCCAAAATTTTAAATTTGGCACTTTGCACCCCAAAATTTTTCAAAATTACAAAAATGCACCCTATCTTTAAGTATTCATTAAAATTAAAGGTAAATTTAAAATTTCATGTAAATGAAGAGTAAAAAAATCATAAATGACACAAACCCTTCATTTTTTTTGTTAGTTTCACTCTATTTAATAAACTTCCACTAAATTTATATACATATTAACGACATGTAAAAAATTAAAAAATTTGGTACTGTTTAAAATTTTAAAATTTTAAAACTAAAAATAAAGTTTTGATAAAAAAATATAAAAAATATTTGAAGTGGCTACAAATTAATAACTAATAATTATTTATATATAAAATACTAGACAAATTAATAATTACAATAACTACTTTAAATAATTATTTTTGTATAAAATATCTAGAAAAATTAAGAAATAAAATAGCCATTTCAAATTTTTTTATATTTTTTATCAAAACTTTATTTTTAATTTTAAATTTTTAAAATTTTAAATAGTACTAAATTTTTTAATCTTTTACATGCTGTTAATATGTGTATAAATTGAGTGAAAACTTATTAAATAGAATAGAAATAACAAAAATAAATGAAAGGTTTAAATCATTTATGATCTTTTTACTTTTTATTTACATGAAATTCTAAATTTATCCTCAGTTTTAATAAGAAATTAAAAATATGGTGCAATTTTTGTAATTTTGGGAGGTTTTGAATCTAAATTTAAAATTTTAGGGTGCAAAGTGCCAAATTTAAAATTTTGGGGTGCAAAGTATCAAATTTAAAATTATGGGGTGCAAATTGCAAAAATCCCCTATTTTGGGGGTGCAAAATGCAAATGAGTCATCAAATGAGGCAGCCATTTTTATTTAAAAATCTTGAAAAGAAAACATCATTCCACGTCATAAGAAAAGATCTATCAGAAAATGGAGGTAAGCTGGAACAGTGAGGGACAAATTATTGGAAGATTTAGAGGGAAAGACTAACACCACATGCAACTCCATTCATTCTCATCAATTCATATTCTTAAGAGATGAACCAATATGGGTATTAGAGAAGAATACAAGTATACTTGGTTGATTTGTGGGTTAGAGCAAAATTTGATTCTCTTATTCCTGGAAAAAGTCAACAGTGAAGTAATATTATTATACACGATACTTGGAACGTATTCATATGATACGGCATACCGAGATCATGGTAAAGAAGATGGAGCAAAGAATCAAATCGATAGAGGGAAGGTGCTTTGCCTCTTTTGGGCACTTACAAGGACGGGCGAACACGGTTTGGCTTTCTGTAGTTTTTTTTAATAAAATTTATACAATATTATTTTTTAAATTTTTTTGGTATTAAAATTAAAATTATACTTTTTAATATCAAAATTAATTTTTCGATTTCATTCCATTTTAATATCAATATGAAAATATTACAAGAGGTGTTAAATACATGTACATGAATTTCAAACATATAAAGAGGTAGCAATAAATACTTTTTTTTACACGTTATCTTTAATATTTGCACTTTTTAATATAAACCTCTAATTTTTTTAATTTTTTTGTTTCTAATATTTAAAGATTTAGTAATTTTATATATAATATAAATAATTTAATAAATTTTTATATAAAACTAACAGTTTGAAATGATTTTCTTATCAATTTATAATTTATAAAACTAAATTTATACTAAAATATTAGATAAGAATCATATAATAACAAAATTTATAATTTTTTAAAATTCTAAAATTTTGACCTGATTTAATATAATTTGACTCGAATAAGTCCCATTTAAAAAAATCGTGAATATCCCTACTTCCAAGAGGGACGTGAACGGACGAAGATTGTTAATTTTTTTTTTTTTTTTTTTAAATATGAGGAAAGTAACGTAACAAATATGAATTAATAGCATACTTGAGGCAGAAATCACAGGAAATCTACTTTCCGTTTATTTACAACTTATTCTGAAATGACAATACCGAACAGGGGACTGACTAATAACAACAACTACAGTCAGGGCAAAATGGGCAATCTGTAGATAATATTCTAGGTTTGGGCCTGAGTTCTTCCGCTATATAAACCTAGCCGCTCTTCCCACTCTCTTCCAACGGGCCAACAGCCACCTCAGGCAGAGCAAGCAGCGCAACAGCCCTGATCAACGAAAATGGTAATCTCTCCCTCCCTCTCTGATGTTATCAATTAATCTTGTAACTATGGCCTGCCATTTGTATCTCAATCTTGAAAGTGGATCAGATATTTGGATCTCTTTCGTTTGTATTTTGGCTTGTTGATTTTCGGATGAGATGCAGTTGCTCTGGACTAAATCTGTAAGTCTCAATTCGTTGACTGCTTTGTTTAGCCTTCCACTGTTGCTAACTATTTTGTGAGGAAAAAATTAGTTACTAGATTGACGTTTTGGGACGGAAAATGATCTTCTGAGCAAACATTTCTCGGCAACACGGGAAAATTGGGATTTAACAAATAAATTGGTTGCTGCTGGATTTTGAAGCTATATTCATTTATATATTAGGTTTTAATCTTAATATTAATAAGCCATGCATAAAGTTCAACTCCATAATATTTTTATGAATTTTTAAGTCCACAATTTTACTGCTCTTTTATTCTCTGTCCCGTGGGGATATTTGGCGCGGAAAGAGTTCACATCGTTCAAAATCAAAAGCAGAAAAACAATCAAAAACATCTGCTCAGAAAATAAGGTCTCTATGGTGAGTAAAGAAAATTATGTTTTTTTAAAAAATTGTATTCTAAGCCATTAATAAAAGATGCATGTGGCTGAATTAGAATTTCCATGAAATTTTTCAATGTGGTTTTGAGCTGAATTTATTTGTTATTCAAAGTAGTTCTGTTATGATCTACATAGGATATTCAACATACTGCATTTTTATAGCTAATTTGAAATTTCCTGATAAAGATGATTGTTGATTAATGAATCTCTATTTCTTTTTCCTTGGCTTAACCTCTAGGGCTAATTGGATTCTGAGTTTAAAGAAATAAAGGATTAAAATGGGTTTAGAAACATGATTTAAAAAAACCCATCTCCTGATTCCAGTTTATTTAAACCCACTTTCAGATGGAAAAAGGGTTAGAAACTCACTTTGCAGAGCAAATCAAATGAGCAACTTGCAATTTCATACCCCAATAAGTTATGCTTTAACAAGTGTTTTAGGCTTGATAAGGTTGCGAGTGCTTAAAGTGAGTAATTTTTATTGGGTTTCTACTAGCATAGGTGTATGTATAGATTTGAAAATTGCTTCTTGTCAGAATCCATCTGTTATGGTTACCAGATCTATTACAGTTTTATTGAATATGTGAAGGCTGAGATGTAGCTGGATTTGACAATTATTCCTGGTGCTAATTGTTTATATAAACCACTCTGCTCATCCTTTTTGTTTACAGCCTAAGCAAATTCATGAGATCAAAGACTTTCTTCTAACTGCTAGAAGAAAAGATGCACGTTCTGTGAAAATCAAGAGAAGTAAAGATGTTGTGAAGTTCAAGGTTCGATGTTCCAAGTACCTGTACACACTATGTGTCTTTGACTCAGAGAAGGCCGACAAGCTGAAGCAATCTCTTCCTCCAGGTACCTTCGTTTGTGTTATGTTTTATTTAACAATTTTTGACTAGTTGACTGTGATCAGTTTTGATAGGTGTAACCTTGTTTGATGCAATTATAGTGACGTCAATAAAGCATAAGCATCTATGAATATTTGGATTAGGAAACCTATGTGGGTTTGGGTCAAACTTTAGGTCAAAATTGGGTGCCATTTTACCAACGTTTTATGTAAATTTAAGTGTTTCAACACATCAGTGGCTGGAAATCAAATAATTGTCCAGCCTCATTAGGATAGTGGTTTTGACGAGAGTTCAAACTTCCCCACGCCAATTATTGTTATACTTTCCAAAGATTAAAGAGGGGAAAAAAAGAAATCAAATAATTGTGTGGGCATTCTGAAAGCTGAAAATGAAATTACAAAAGAAAGAAAAAAAACCAAGTATGAATCACTTGATTTTCCTAGCTTCACGGTTTAAAATAATATGTTGTCTGTATCTTTGCAGGTTTGAGTGTGCAAGACCTGTGAAGCAAGCTGGGATGTTGTTGGAAGAATCCTTTGCGGTGTTATGCTTTCCTAAATGTTAATGGTTTTTGTATCCAATTATTAGTCAATTGTGCCTTCTACTTTAACTAGCTTTGAGGATATCCTAGTTTCTACATGTTATTGATGGTTTTTGATTGCTGGGCCTTGAATTCTAATTTGCCTATGTTTTTCCTACTGTCAGCGTTTCTCATGACCTTGAGCATAGTTCTCTCCTATTTGTTTTTTCCTTTTTGGGACAAGGATCTTCGACGTACTATATATATATATATATATATATATATATATATAGAAGGAATTGATCACTTTTACATGTTTTCTATGAGTATGGAATACTTTAGTTCTGCATGTAGTATGGTTTAGCTTGTGGATGTAGGGTTGGATGTAGTTTATTTCTTAATAACTACTATCCAGGACGGTATCTTTATTTGTATATTAATCTACTAAATAATAACATATATTTAATTAGAAATTTTAAATTTAATTTTTAAATAAAATTGGCAATAAGAGATTAAATACATAATGTTGACATGTTTCCAAGTAAAATTTCATTAATCAATTCCAACAACCGATAAACAATCTACGCACGGTTGGGCCTGCGTATGGCAATGCCCCGCCCGGGAAAGCCCGACAGGTCCCATTTCAAACATGAAATTAAATTTGGTTTGCACCTTGCAGAAAAAGAATGGTACCGTGCCTGTCCACTTTTTTTCTTTTTTTCAGTGGTTACAGTTTTCATACAGTCAAATTAAAAAAAAAAAAGTATCAGATAAAGAACGTATCCTGAACTCTCCCAAAGAAAAGAAAGAAAAGAAGAGAGCATAAATAAAATCATTTTTTCGTGTATATATATATATATATATATATTACATTTATTATTCAAATTGAACTAATTGCTTTGTTAAGAAGTAGATGTCATAAAATATATAATTAATTATAGGCCTCATTGTAGAAACAATTTTTGAAAAATCAAAAGCCTAAGAACTTTTGTCAATGCATATCTTTTTTTGTAACGACCCTAATTAATTTTATTCAAAAATTTATTTAATTAATTCTGATTAGGAGTTTAATCGACAATTAAAGTTTCTAGGGTCAATCTGCAAATTGGGAGGGCTTGTTTGCAGAAATTGGGAGTTCTGGGGGTTGGATTGAAAACAAGTCTGATAGGTTCGGTCCAACAATGGACCGAACACTGTGCAGCCCATTCCTCCATCATTTAAACTGAATTTTGGGTTAAAAACCTGGTTTCCGCATGTGAGAGGATTCACGCATCTTTTGCCTCAAGAAATTTTGGAAATCTAATGAGAGATTTGGGAAAAATTTTGAGTTTTTGGCCATTGGGGTTTGCGGATCACTGGGGTTGGATTTTTAGACTGTTTGGGTCATTTTCTCTCTAATTAAAGGCTTCAATCTAGTTCGCCTAGCTTGGATCTTCCAATTTTGGTCATTGATCTAACAGGTGAGTGTGAATCTGGAGTTGTTTTGTGAAAATTTCGTTTCCGATTCGTTCAGACCCAAATTTTTGCATCAAGTCTGGGGTTTCGGGTGGAGACAAAAGGACTTGGATGATTTGGTTCCCCCTGTTGGGTTGGTTTGGGCCCAGTTGGTTCGGGCCATTGGGCTCGGACTTAGCCCATATGGGTGGGGGCCTACGGGTAGGCCCAGAAAAAAGAAAGTTTTGGCTTGGGCCGACCCATTTGGGCTAGGCCCAAGCAGATAGGCTAATCTGTTGAGCCGTGGCCCAAGCCGGCGAGTTGAGCCGAGCCGAGCCGAGTCGAGCTGAGCCAAGCCATTACAAAAAAAAAGGGGTTTGACTGAACCAGTCATTGGTTTGACCGGGTGATTTAGTGGTCTTTTTGATTTGGATTTGGAGAGTTGAATTGGTTCTGGATTCAAGGAAAAAAGATCTGTTGGACCAAGTGGGCCCGAGGGTTCGGGGAGGTCCGATTCGATCGAAAATTTGGTGTTTTTGGTTAAAACCGGCCCGGTTCAAGTCGGTTCAAGGGTTCTAGTGGGCAGTTAAGCATTGTTTTGAGCGGTTCTTGACCAGTTCAGACTAGTTCTTAAGATTTTTGGGCCTTCTGAATCCGATTTTGAGGGTTTCATGGCCGGTTCAGCTCAGTTTGAGGTAGTTTTAGAATGGCTCAACTTGGTTTGGGGGTTTTGGAGGTCGATTTTCTATGGTTCGAGGGTTTTGGAAGCTGGTTCTCTATTGTTTGAGGGTTGTTGAGTTAAATTGATGAGTGTTGCGAGTCATGTGGGTCCTAGTGATGGGTAGTGTGCCTCAGGATGCGTGTCAGGGTACCGGATGAGATGTGAGCCCGGTTTTGGGCTATCGAACTATTTCTTGTGTCAGTTTTGGTGATGGTGGTGATTTTGTGTGGTTTTGGTTATAGATGTGCTTGAGCTACACTTAGATTAGTGAGTCTGGTGAGGGTGATCGGGACTTTCTTATTGACTTAGCTTTTGTACTGTGAGTGATGATACCCTTCCTATACATGTATTTTTCATATTATGTTTTCTGGCATGATGATTATGTGGTTTTGTAAACTGTATTTTGGTTATATGTTACACTTGGAATATGTGTTATATGTTTTGTGAACTGTCAGTGAGTTTATGTTAGTATGTGATATTGGTTTTCAAGATGTAAACTGTATATGTGTATGTATAATTGTTTTTGACTCATATGTGAGGATGGTATTGTGTGATGCAATTTGGGAATGGAAGGAGCTCGGTTGGAGTACAGTGATCCGTAACGTCCAGTGGTAAGTCAGCCTGAGTCCCTGTGTGATGTGATTTGGGAATGGAAGGAGCTCAGCTGGAGTACGGTGATTCGTAGCGTCTAGTGGTGAGTCGACCTGAGTTTCTGTGTGATGTGATTTGGGATAGAAGGAGCTCGACTGGAGTATGGTGACCCGTAGCGTCTAGTGGTGAGTCGGCCTGAGTCCTATGTGAGGCGGCAGGGGCTGTAGACATGATGTGCAATATTGTGATGTGATGATAGGTTATGTTGAAACCTCGCATACGTGTTTTAATTTTACTGCTCACTATATATGTATGTATATGTATGATTTTGAATTTGAGATGTGATACATATCCTAACATGCATTGCCTAGATATCATCTGTACTCACTAAGTTTCGTGACTCACATTTTACAAACATTCCAGATTTGGGTTACTGTCCTTGAGTAGCGTGCCAAAATCAAAGCGGTTGTCTATAGATTTGATTGATGTACGGGCATATCTTTTTATATATCTATTATTTTGTACTCTAGAGTAGCTCTTTTTGTACTCTTAGATAAGTCCTGATGGTTATGTACTGGGTATATTGTGTTGGTATACTTTTATTGTTGAGATTAGCATTTTAGTTTGGTTTGGTGTTGTGAGACTAACGGGGGTCGGTGGACCCTAGTGCCGGTCATGGGCTCGAGGTCTGGGCCGTGATAGAGTGGTATCAAACTATAGGTTTTTCTGAGAGTAAAAGCAGCAAGATTCTTTAGTAGTGCCTTTATTATAAGAGTGAGGGCCCCACTTACATAAAGGAAGAACTATTGAAAACCTTTTAGGATGTGCTTGGTGTTAGTTTTTCAATTCCTTTATGCCCAACTCCTTTGGTATCGTTCTAATCCTCGTATTTTGTATAGACGGACTCGTTGATTAATGTACTTGTGACATTGAGCGATGTGCCGCTGTTTCTTAAGAGGTTGTTGAGGCTGGGGTGTTGAGAGATCTCGCGGGTGGATCAACCCTTCCTCTAATTGATGGGAGAGGACGAGCGAGAGATCGTGGGAGGATTGCTAGACAAGGTCGAGAGTCAATTGCAGGTAAAAGTGTGACGGTACCGGCTGACGTATTGATTGGAATGATAGTGGACGTCCTAGAGTTGAAAGGAGACAGCAGGTATCGGTTAGGGGACAGCCAAAGCTTCTAGAGTATCCATTTTCTGTAGCAACACCAGTTGGGGAGTTTGTTTGGGTGACACGAGTATTTAGGGCTTGCCTAATTAGTGTTGATGGTAGGGAGTTTGTGCAAGTTTGATCCTTCTGGCCATGTTGGAGTTTGGCGTGATTTTCGGTATAGATTGGTTGGCATCGTATTATGCCACTTTAGATTGTTATTATAAGTTAGTGATGTTTGAGATGACAAGAGAGGTAGTGTGTGTTTACCAAGGAGATTATTCATTGACTTTAGCTTTCATTATATCATACTTGGGGGCTCAGTGGTTACGTAGTTAAGGTTTTCTGGCCACTGTTATGGACTTGATTAATCGGGTGTTTTCGGGCTCTCCTGGACTGGTTTGTGAGTGTGTTTACTGACGGTATTTAGGTATACTCATGGAGTGAGGAAAAGCATAATGTGCATTTATGAGAGGTTTTTGCAGATGTTAAAGATCATCGGTTGTATGCTAAATTCTCAAAGTATGAGTTCTGGTGTGATGGTGTGGTCATTTTGTAGGGGATTATGTTTTCTGAGAGTTTTCTTGATGAAGGGTGTGGTCAGTTTTAGCAGGAGGGGTAGGCTTAGTCCCTTTTAGATTAAGACTTATCATACGGGGATGAGCCAGTGACTATATTGGAGCAATAGGTGGAGTAGCTCTGCTTGAAGGAGGTACCCTTAGTTAGAGTGCTATGAAGGAACCAGACCTCAGAAAAAGCCACCTAGGAGTGTGAGAAGTTGATGTATAGGAGGTACGTGCACCTTTTTGGCACGTGACTTATTCTCTTGTCTTAAAATTCGAGGACGAATTTTTTTTAAGGAGGGAAGAATTTAATGACCCTAGTTAATTTTATTGGAAAATTTATTTAATTAATTCTGATTAGGGGTTTTATTGACAAAAATTAAAGTTTATGGGGTTAATTTGCAAATTGGGAGGGCTTGTTTGCAGAAATTAGGAGTTCAGGGGTTGGATTGAAAATGGGTCTAACAGGTTCAGTCCAACAGTGGAACCAAACACTGTGCAGCCCATTCCTCCATCATTTCAACTAATTTTTGGGTTAAAACCTTGGTTTCCATGTGCGAGAGGATTCACGCGTCTTTTGCCTCAAGAAATTTTGAAATTCTAGTGAGAGATTTGGGAAAAATTTTGAGTTTTTGGTCGTTGGGGTTTGCGGATCACCAAGGTTGGATTTTTGGATTTTCGGACTGTTTGGGTGGTTTTCTCTCTGATTAAAGGCTTCAATATGGTTTGCCTAGCTCGGATCTTCCAAATTTGGTCATTGATATAACAGGTAAGTGTGAATCTGGAGTTGTGTTGTAAAAATTTTGTTTTCGGGTCGTTGTGGACTTGAATTTCTACATCGAGTCTGGGGTTTCGAGCAGAGACAAAGGGACCTGGATGATTTGGGTCCTTGTGTTGGGTTGGTTCAGGTTGTTGGGCTCGAACTCGGCCTAGATAAGTGGGGGGCCACTGGCAGGCCCAAAAAAGAAAAGTTTTGGGCTTGGGCCAGCCAATTGGGCTAGGCCCAAGCAGATGGGCTAAGCTACTAAGCCGTGGCCTGAGTCGGCGAGCTGAGCCAAACCGAGCTAGTAAGCTGAGCTGAGCTGTTGTTACAAAAAAAAAGGTTTGCCTGAACCGGCCATTGGGTTTGACCAATTGGTTCAGTGGTCTTTTTGACTCGAATTTGGGGAGTTGAACCGGTTCTGGATTTAGGGAGAAAAGATCTGTTGGACCAAGTGAGGCCAGGGACTCACGGAGGTCCAGTTCAACCGAAATTCTGGTATTTTTGGTTGAACCGGCCTGATTCAAGCTGGTTCAGGGTTCTGGTGACCATTTTAGCATTGTTTTGAGTGGTTCTTGTCCGATTCAAACTAGTTTGTAAGGTTTTTGGGCCTTCTGAATCCGATTTTGAGGGTTTCGTGGCCAGTTCAGTTCAGTTTTTGGTAGTTTTAGACCAATTTAGCTTGGTTCAAGGGTTTTGGAGGTCGATTTACTATGGTTCGAGGGTTTTGGAGGTTAGTTCTCTATTGTTTGAGGGTTGTTAAGTTAAATTGATGAGTATTATGAGTCATGCAGGTCCTGGTGGTAGGTAGTGTGCCTCGGGATGCATGCCAGGTTGTTGGAATGGGATTTGAGCTCGGTTTTGGGCTTTCAAGCTGTTTCTTGTGTCAGTTTTGGTGACGGTGGTGCTTTAGTGTGGTTTTAGTTACAGACACGCTTGAGGAGCTACACTTAGACCGGTGAGTCTGGTAAGGGTGATCGGGACTTTCTTATTGGCTTGGCTTCTGTACTGTGAGTGATGAAACTCTTCTTATACATGTGTTTTTCATACTGTGTTTTTCTGGCATGATGATTATGTGGTTTTGTAAACTGTATTTTGGTTATATGTTACAATTGTGATATGTGTTATGTGTTTTGTGAACTATCGTGAGCTATGCTGGTATGTGATACTAGTTTTCAAGATGTGAACTATATATGCGTATGTATAACTATTTTTGACTCATATGTGAGGATGGTATTGTGTGATGTGATTTGGGATGGAAGGAGCTCAGCTAGAGTACGGTGATCTGTAGCGTCCAGTGATGAGTCAGGCTGAGTCCCCTTGTGATGTGATATGGGAATGGAAGGAGCTCGGCTGGAGTACAGTGATCTGTAGCGTCTAGTGGTGAGTCGGCTTAAGTTCTCGTGTGATGTGATTTGGGATGAAAGGAGCTTAGCTGGAATATGGTGACCCGTAACATCTAGTAGTGAGTTGGCCTGAGTCCTATGTGAGGCAGCAAGGGCCACGGATATGATGTGCACTGTTGTGATATGATGATGGGTTATGTTGAAACCTCGCATACGTGTTTTGATTTTATTACTCACCGTATATGTATGGTTTTGGATTTGAGATGTGATACATATCCCAACATGCATAGCCTAGATATCATCTGTACTTACTGAATTTCGCGACTCACATTTTATAAAAATTTCAAATTTGGGTTACTATCCTCAAGTAACGTGCCAAAGTTAGAGCGGTCATTTGCAGATTTGATTGATGTATAGGCATATCTTTTTATATATCTATTATTTTGTATTGTAAAGTAACTCTTTTTGTACTCTCAAATAGGTCCGGATGGTTGTGTACTAGGTATATTGTGTTGGTATCCTTTTACTGTTGAGATGAGTATTTTGATTTAGTTTGATGTTGTGAGACTTACTAGGGTCGGTGGATCATAGTATGGTCATGAGCCCAAGGACTAGGCCGTGACATTTTTCCACCATTATAATTATGTTTAGATGTAACACTCAAAACCAACTTCAAGAAAAAGAAAAAGAAAAGAAGAAGAATTCTTAAAACCACTTTGGATTGAGTTTTAATTTTTTTTAGAGGGAATTTTGAGGTATTTGGATGGAAGGAAGTGTTTTGGAAGTTTTGGAAGAAGTGAAGTTTTTGTATAAAAAAAAAGAAAAAAAAAATTATTTAGGTTACTGTAGCACCACGCCGCGACGCGCTGCAGCGCGATGCTCACTAGTTTTACCATGCTATGGCGCGCTACAGCGCGGCGGCCAGTAGAATTAGGCCGCTGCAGCGCGCTAGACGCGATTTTTTGGCCTTTTTCATGAAAATTTGGTATTTTTAACCCCTCCAGGAACCCCTAAACTCTCTTAAACTCCTAAACACTATAAAACAAAGATTTGGAAAATATCCTAGGGTACCCAATTTTCATCCAAAAATTAATTAGGATTAATTTTGAGGGTAATTTTAATGAAGGGCATTATGGTCTTTTTGTGTTTAAGTGAGTGTTTTAAGAGTTGAAGGAGCCTTTAGTGCTCATTTTCGCCCAAATAGAGAGGGGATGAGAGGGAATGAGAGAAAGAGGAGAAAAAAGGCAAAAAGGTATGTAAAATGATCCAATCTCAAACCCCCATTTGGTTTTTCTTCAATATTTCTACATGTTTAGCTTCCTTTCTTCAATAGATTGTTTTCCCGTTTCAACTCCAACCAAACATGCCCTTATTCCATTTCAATATCATCTCACCCATTTCTCTCACATTTCAACCATGATCACTTCATTCAATGTTTAATCTAACCATAAAAACATAAATATCCTCAAATAAAACAATATATAAGATGTTTGGATGAAACCTAAAGGTTAGAGATTGAGGAAAAATTGTATTTGTACGTTGTAGGGTATAATTATTGTTTTCGTATGGTGTTTTTAGGGTTTGTCTCTCATGTTGTGTATCCCCCTTGTAGGAGAGGATACCCTAGCTATTACAGACCTTGGACCTACAGTTTTAGGAGCACCCTTGTAGGCTTTTTTTGCAAGGTGAGTGGAAATCTTCCTAATCTTAGTTTATTTTCGCAAATTATGATTTACAATGAACAATGCTCATTTCAAACTTAAATATATGTTGCTACTGAGAACATAGGAAACAGTTTAGCTATGTTATGAATTCAAGTATATACATAATTGCATGATTTTTATGAGTTTATGTTATTTGGTGCCTTAGCACCCAGACATGATGTCAGGCAACCATTTGGGGCAGGTGGCAGTTTTACTTGCATTACATGACATATGTATGTTTATTGTCCCTAATGAAAAGGGACCATGCGCCAAAACCTGTGTTAGCTTGGCCGGGGAGTGGCGACCCCTAGCGCAAGTTACACGGTGTAGTAGCGCCCGACATATTTATGTTTTGCCCAATGAGAGTCCATGTTACGTTTTACGATTTTACTGTCCCCAAACACCTTCGGTTGTGCACATCCGACCAGAGTATATGTGAATATGAAATACGACCCTTATGATGTTTCTATGATGTTTATGAAGACTTTTATGATTCATGCTTATGCCCTCTTATGTTTTATGACTTGCAAAAATAACAAATTTAGCTTTTTCATTGTTGAAAATTCAATTATTATGCCTCATGATATAAAACTCTTCGAGAATGTTATATTGTTTAAATTGATAAAAAAAAATTAACTGTTTGCACTAGGATTAATTGGATTTTCCTTCACTGGGACGTTGGTCTCACCTACTAATTTTTTCCCCCATGCAGATGCTAAGTTATTGAGTTAGTACCTTGGTGTTCGTATTACATGTGTTTTGCACTTTATAGCACTAGGTCAGCCAAGCTATTAGAGATTATTTAGTTTTTGTTTTGTGGATATGAGTTATATATGTTGGGAGATTAATTTATATTTTGGATAATTGTAACAGATTGTATTGTTTTGAGACCTTGTGGATGATTATAATTTATTTAGTATTATTTGGTGGTTTGAGCATAGCATGATGTTAGATGGTTATTGGAAATGTGATACAGGACTGATTTATGCTTAAGCTATGTACTCGATAAGTTATTGCACGTTATGTATATTATGTGAAGTTATTGTTTTAAGCAGGTACTCAGACATAGGGCCTTAAGGCCAATTTAAAAGAGGTTATAGTAGCCGGCATGCTGCCGGATTTTACCCGGCGATGTATTGGTTATTGCCCTGCTGTCATGCCTCTTAGGTTTGAGAGGTTGGGGTGTGACATTAGATGCCACTGTATTAGTAATACATAAGTAGAAAAATTTTCAAGAAATTTAAATTTTAAATATTTATAAATCTGAGGGCTCAATTTTGCTTTGAGTTAATTTTGCAGTTAAATGCTATAACTTTTTGGCATACTCGTCCTCTTGATATTAGTAATATAAATTGACTTTTAGTTGTGGTTAAACTAATAATGGCTTAATTGGATTTCCTGTCGTGATATATTATATAGATAGCTAGAAAACGTACGTGGTTTTAAAAATAACAATTATTATATTTCTTTTTAGCATCCACTAGTCTGACAAGGGTTAAATTTGTTATTTATAAGTTATTTTATTTCATTTTCATAGTTTTATTTAGATAAATATCAACATAAACATGACATTATGCATATGAATGGATGTTAAATAAAGTGCTTTCTATTCATACATTTTAATAGTCTTAATTATTTATTTGTAGTAGAATCATGAAATTTATAGAATATTTTATACATTCATAAATAAATTTTGATAGTTTTAATTATTTATTTTTAGTAGAATCGTGAAGTTTATATCATATTTTATACATTTATGCACATACACGAACGAGATAGACTAAAGGTGAGAACGTAAAAATTAAAAGGATTAAGTGGATTATTTAGAAATATGTTTTTGAAACAAATTAAGATTTTTAAAAATTTTAGTTATAATATTAAAATGTTGGAGGGACTAAAGTGCAAGAGTACAATAAAATTTAAAAAAGGTTTGCTAATCTTTCTTTCTCCAAAGACCCGTCCCACCCATTGTTTCACCGTTGTGTCGTTGCTCTTTTCAACTTCTTCTGCCTTCGCCATCTGCTTTACACATCAGACCCCCTTAAAACTTCACCAAAATGTGATTACATAATCGTTGCATCTGTAAAATTCAAAACTCAAATCCAGAAGAGATATCAGTGCGAGGAGCTTGGAAAAATTAGCAAAAGAATTGGAGAAAGTGTGAAAATTAAGATCCTTTAAGTCCAAAGAAATTTAGACAGTTGTGAATAATTAAATTTAGATTCAGATTTGTCTAATTTTATTTAAATATGACCCATTGACAGAATTAAACATCTAGTATTTCTATTTTCTTATAAATTTTGTGATATTTATTCATGTCATTTTAATGAGATACAGCACTTCAATATTGCATGATGTAGCCCAAGTAAGCACACTAGTTTGTTGAGTATATTTAGAAATGTATAAATTTTAATTTTAGAATTAGCTGGACTGTTTTATTTTATAAAATTTTAGGTTTTTGATATGATATTTAAAAATAACTTAAATTGATCTTATAATTGTACAATACGCAAATCTTTGAATACAATAATGATTTTCATAAAATTTTTGGAATGTATTTATCAATTATCTGAGTTATACACATGTTTTGTTAATTTTATGGCCAAAAGCATATTTAGCGGACATGTATTAAATTTATATCAATTATTTTATTTCCTTTTAATCATCTAAATTGTCACGTGCAAAATAAGGTATTCGAAACATAAGTTAAAATTAGTTTGTTGATTCTTATATTCCAGGAGAAGATATAACACCCCAATTTCAGTCACGGATATTTCCGAATTTTGCTACTAATACTATAATTTAATAATATTATTATTTTGGGATACGAGAATGTCACAATTGGATTCTTCCGTACCTTTGAACTATGCACTCAAGTTCCGGCAACGGGGCCTATTCACTAAACTTTTTCAAATTATAACTCACCTAGTAATCCCAATTGTGGGGTTAATTAAGAGGATTAAAGATTTAGAAGGCTTAATTGAAAGAAATAAAGAGTTTAGAGGCTTGATTAACATTGTTAAAGGCACAATTAAACAAATCTAAATTTTAATGGGATCAAACGAAAGTAACAAAAATTGTCAGGACCGAATTGAACGGAAAAAGAAAATTAGGAAGCCAAATCTTAAAATTTCAAAAAATTAGATCTATACACTGGACCCTTTCCTTTCAAAGAACCAATTGCACAATTTGACTTAATTGCAGCAATCGGCTCGATCAATCTTCAAATTGATTATGTATATATGAGAAGACAAGCAAACGGGGTTGATCACCTAAGGAGCACATGTTGCTTTGAGAGTTATTCACACCACATTACTTTGGTCAAAGTTGTTTCCTATTGGACACAAGTATTAATCAATATATTGGCAAAGGAGGATGAAATAATGTGACATTATCACTCCAATTATAATAATAATATCTCAATTAGCTTCAGTTTGTAATTAGGTGGCCACATTTCCCATTATTAAAACTTTCAAAATATAGAATGACGATGTCGAGTAATTTCAGTCGGAATAAATGGAGGAGAATTGGGCAAAATAATTGGGAAGATGGAGATGACTCACCTAGCTTTGTTGCCCTTCATTAGTAATAAACCAACTTGGCACATCTTGCATATGGGTAATTAAATTTTCTTAATATCCCTAAATCTCCTTTATGTCCTTAAAAGAATTCAGCAATTAATTTCGGGATGAAGAATAGCTGAATGGATTAGTACCTGAAGAAATTCATTAATAAATTGAAAGAGGATTTGGGGCACTGAAGCATGCAAGGATTGTGAAGATATGTTAGAAATCAGAGCTAATCTTGAGTATTTGAAACATAATTGGATTGCGTTGAGGTATATTCCTACTTTACCTCACAAACAATTCCTTAGGAAACTAGTGTCTCCAATTATATGGGGTCTTAAGTGGGTTTAAGAATTGATATGAGAATTATAGTTAGAATTTTGATAATATATTCATGTTGCATTAACGTCTTCGCAGGTTCACCTCTGAATGTTAGAGACTGTATTTGTGGCATAAATCATGTAAATTTTTTTGAGTATAAGTGATATAATTGGAGGCTTCGGAGTCTAAATATGTAAACTCCTATGCTATTATGAAATATGTGACGTGTATAATGATGATTTTTTATTTGATAGTAATTAATTTGGTTCCTAAAACATTTGTTACTATTGATACAAATTTTATGAAAATGATCTCTGTGATTTATATTATATAATTTAGAATGCATTTAAATATTTCTTTTTAAAATATTTGTTATAATGCTTCTCCCCATATATGTAAAATATGTATTATGTCTCGCTAAATCGTGAAAACTCATCTATTTTTTACATTTTTAGATTTGTCTAGATCCTCCAAGTTCAGTAACGTGATCAAGTAGTTTTCTTTTTGGTGAACCAATAGCACACATGGGCATTAGTCAGTGACAGATCTAAAATTTATGTTTAGGGGGGCAAAAACGAGTATAAAAAGTGATATGTATTTGTGTGTGTGTGTGTATATATATATATATTATAATTGTTGTTCTTATAGATAATACTCAAATAAGACTATGTTTTTACTAATTTTAGTTACTTCTCTCTGTTAATTTTTGAATTTAATTGTCTAGAAAATATCTTTAAAATATTATGTATAAATTAACTCATCTCACTAAATTAAAAATTTAGTAAAACTTACCAATATTAGAATATAATAATAATAGAAATATTGAGAAATTTAAAAATATAATCTTTTATATTTCACCAAAAAATTATAAATTGAAATATTACTTATTTATTTTAGGAATAGAAAATCTAGAATAATAGTTAATTAAAATCATCTTAATTTTATTTTTGGTAAATTCATTTTAATGGTGTTGGAAAATAATAATATGAGAAATTAGAGAGATAAACAGATAAATTTATAAGAATATAGGGGAATTGTTACTATTTTAATGTAATTATTTTTGTAATTTTACATTTTAATTCTTATAAATTTTCAAAACTATCCTTAAATATTTTGATTCTTTTGTTATAAATATTTAGTTACTACTCTTGATTTTTTAATTTTATACCTAAAATTTTAATGTTTTCATATAGTTTAATCTCTTAAGTGTGAAATTTTTTCTTTGGGGGAGGGGGGGGGGAACTATATTTATATACCAAGTATATTAAATTAGTAAAAAAAATTTAAATTAAAGAGGGGGGGGGGGGGGGGCCACAGCCCCCCTTTAATAAATGTGGATCCATCCCTGGCATTAGTCGATATTGATTTCTTTATGTTTTGTTATGTTTAGTTCTTGTACTATGTGGAATGCTCCGTTAAACCATAAACAGAATTCTATCTTTTATTACATTGTATTACATTGTATTTGGAGCTCTATTATGATGTTATTGGCAAGTTATTGCAAATTTGGACATGCCTAATTTTTTTTAGGGAATTTTGCCGAACTTTTAAAAAATTTTGGAAGTAGCTTTTTCACTAGTTTTTTTTTTAGGCTGGTGAGGGTTGGTAAAACTATCTCTAGCGCTAATCATGATTCTTAAAATTGGGTCGTGGTAATAGTGTTATAAGAGATTATGAAATAGCCTCAGGTAATAGGAATATTATACCTTAATTGGACCTCAGTTAGTTAGCAGAGGCATTGCCAACCCATCGTGTTTGGCTACACATATGGATTGGATTATAAATATGAACTTTGTAAATGTGATATGAAAGTGAAACTCCATGCTATCATACAATACATGACTTCTTGAGATGTGTTTAATGATCTCGAGCCATTTTATATAAATAAAGTCAAAATGTGAAGAAAATGATTTTCTGAATGTGTTTGTTGTGATACTTGTCTCGACACATGGTGAATATGCATTTTACTCATTGAGTGGTTGAACTCACCATTTTTTTAATATTGAGATTCTAATTTTAACTTTTCTCTCCATTCCATCTGATAAGTTTGAGAACTAGAATCATATGGTGAGCCTAACATTGCTTTTAGGTATTATGCTTGGTCTTTTTGTTATGTTAGACTTATAGTCGATCTTTTTGTAAGTTATTTTTTGTAAATTGTACTCAAGTGATACTCCATTGGCTCAGACAAATTTTATTTTGTATAACGCCGTGTTGAATAATGTAGATTTTTGTTTAGTGATCTTACCACTGACTAGGGTTGTTGTTAGAAATTTAAAAACTATGATTTTATTAGATTGTAAAAAAATTGAGTTTTGTCTAGTTTTAGGGGAATTCTATTGAAATTTTTAGAAAAATATTATACTTGGATTAATTTTATAATGATTTTTAAGACTAACTAGGGTTGTTAAACTTGCCTTTGTACTACTCACCAACTCAATCTTGGATCTGTGACACATGCCTTATTTGGCACTATTCCTTATAATTCCTCCAGTTGTGATATAGAGTAAGGTCACCATAAAACAAATTTGCATTATTTGTTTAGAAATTTATGTAAAGAAATAAAAAAATATTTTAAACAATAATATATATCTCCATATTTGTCACAAAGATAAAATGAGCAATTAATTTAATCACAAAGTTAAAATGTAAATTTCTATCCTTCAACAAATAAATGAATTAAACATGGTTCATAACAAATATAAGTGCATGTAATTATTTTAATTTATCAATTTAATCACAAAAATAAAATATAGAGTTTTTTTATCATTTTAATAAATAAATGAATTAAATATAATTCATAACAAATAAGAGTGTGTGTAATTATTTTAACTTATTTATTTAATCACAGAGATAAAATATAAATTTAATTTAATCAAAAAATAAAATATAAATTTATATCATTTAATAAGTAAACGAATTAAGCATGATTCATAACAAATACAACTAAATGTAATAATTTTGATTTATTAATTTAATCACAAAGATAAAATATAAATTTTCTATCATTTAACAAATAAATGAATCAAACATAATTCAAATTAAATATGAGAGCTGGCAATAATTTTAATTTAGTCACAAAGAAAAATATATTTATATTATTTAACAAATAAATGAACTAAACATAATTTATAACAAATATGAGTGCATGTAATAATTTTAATTTAATCACAAAAAATATATTTATATCATTTAAAAAATAAATAAATTAAAATTAATCCATAATAAATATGAGGGCTTGCAATAATCTTTATTTAATCACATAGAAAAAATACAATTTTTTATATCCCTTAAGAAATAAATGAATTAAACATTATTAATAAAAAATATGACTACTTACAATAATATTAATTTAATCATAAAGAAAAAATAAAATTTATATCATTTAACAAATAAATAATTAAAAATTATTCAAAACAATTATGAGTACTTGCAATAATTGTGGCATTTCAACTCTAAATTCCCTTAGGCTACATTGCATATCTATGCGAACACATACTAGTATAGTTTATCTAGTATATAACATATGTAACTTATGGGAGACATTAGTTTAAACTTTAAGGGAAAATTCTCTTAAATTTAATTTTAATTGTCCACAACCCTGAGAGAGGGGATATGATCTTAGAAGACATTAATGAAGCTGTAGGAAAGGAAATTGAAATTTTAATTAGGAAAGGAAACAATAGAATTAGTGAAAAATTTAAAAACGTAAATAAAAAAGTTACGAAATTTTGGTGAAATAAATGTAAGCCAAATAAATACAAAATTATTCTTGTTTGAGGCTTATATTGGAGATGATTAAAATGAAGTTTTCTAAATTTTCTAGGGGCTAAAAGTCAAATTTTAAAAGTTAGGGGACCTCCATTTAATTAACAAAGAATTGGATGGCCACAATGTAAATAAGGGATTGTATAAGTCAGCCAAGCTACCGCCTTATACAAGGGGGACTATAACAACCCCCCCCCCCCCCCCAACCCCGCACGCCCAAGCTTGTCTCACAAAGGCAAGGGAAGAAGAAGAGAGAAGAAGAGAAGCAAAAAAGAAGAAGAAAAGAGAAGAAAGAAAAGAGAGACAGACAAGATAAAAAATAATAGAAATTTATGTTTAATGTAATTTTCTTCTAATTTCTTAAAATATTGAGATAGATAACATACTCCTCTGTCATATACATCTTTTATATCTCATCTTTGAGTGAGTTTGATGATTGAACACACCATGGCTGAAACCTTAACAAGGTATTTGACAGCCAAAATTTCAAATTTTGCTAGAATTGGTTTGAAGTTAAATATCCTTGATTGCTTTCATGTTTTAAGTGGTTTTATAAAGATCTGAAGGGGGTTTAAGGTGCCGAAATAGGGGGTGGCTGAACCTCATAAGAGAGAAGAACATGCATGCTTTGATGAAAATTTAAATAAAAGGCATGCACGTTTTAATTACTTAAAATCTTAGATGTTTCTAGGGCTTAAATGCTAATTTTGTTGAGGTTGAAGTGAGAACAGGGGAAAAAGTAGGGAAATGAATTTAAAGAAGGGAAAGATAGATTTGGTTCAATGAAAATGAAGAAAATCAAATTAGAATGAAAATTAAGGAAGAAGGAAGCTGTAGAATTTTCTGTAAAATTTTTCTGCAAGTAAAGCATATTGGCCGAACAACTTGGAGGCCTAAAATGGGTTTAATCTAAGGTTTAACAAGTTATTTAAAGAGTATACTAAACCAATTTAGGAATAAGATTGGGAAAAAGTGTCAAAGTGAAGCTAAATTGCAACTACACAACATAAAACTCAACTAGAAAACTACAAGATGCAAGCTTCAATTTTTCAGCAGAAAATTTAAAGCTTTGAGAGAGCTGATTTAGGAAGGGAAAGGTCCTCCATAAGGGCACGAAATTAAGTAGTTAGAATGGCCAAAATAAACTTAAAAGGGGAGCATAAATTAGATAGGACTGCAAAGACAAAAATTGATCAAAAGTAAGTACTTTTACTATCAAGTACAAGCTGGAAAATTTTCAACAAACTAAATATTTTGGAAAATAAGTTTTACATCATGAAATGACTCTAGAAAAAGATTAGGATAGGAGCACATTAAGGCTAGGAAATGGGAAGAATAAGAAAAAAAAAAATTTATGAAAAAATAAGGAGTAAAGCCTAAGTTCATCAAATTATGTTAGACATGCATTTTCATTTCATATTTGAGGTATATTGCTTTGCATATGTTTAATATATAAGACAAGAAGATAAGATCGAACCCAACACCGAAACCCTAGCTCTGAGGTCTCAAATATAGATTTTATATAATGTATCTCCTTAATCTTAATTATTTTCTAAAAACATGTTTTACAACAATATTACTTATTCTAAAAATCACTTGTATGTTGATACTAGAAAAATGGAAACAACTCAATTATGTTTTGATTTCTGTTATGTTGATTTAAATGAGATGTTTCATGATGTTATATTCCTCGGCACCAGACTTGCATGTCGGGCAACCACTCAAGACAGATGATAGTTCTACATGCACAATGTTATACGTTATATAATATGGATCCTAGAGGCCGCAAACTATGTCAATTTAACCTAAGGGATAGCAGCAACCCTTGATGCAAATTACACAATGCAGTAGTATTCGACATATTTTACCCTTTTAGGTGGGTCAAATTATGTTTTATAGTTTTCATATTTTTATTATCCTAGACATTTTTAGTTGTTTATATTTGACCCGAGTTATACATATGGTTATATACTATAAATTTGATGATTTTTCATATTTTTTATAGCTACTCTATGTTTGATGATTCCACTCTTTCATACTTTATGACTTGGTATCATGACAGAAATATGATTTTCTTATTGCTGATTATTTTACCATATTTATTACTATCCAAATTTTTATGAAAATTTATCTTTTACTCTTTTAGTACAAAACTTGATCTTTTCCACTAATATTAGCCTGTATGTTATTCATTAGGACTTTGGTATCACTCTTTTCTCCTTGCAAATTCACAGTTAGATTAGTTGTCCTGCTTAGTTCGTGTAGTGTTCAGAAACAACGTGTTCGCAATAAAAAGGTAGGGCCAAGATCTCCAAAGACTTTGTCATGAGGTTTTTATCATTGTAGAAATATTTTTATAATAAAATGTTATATGTATAAACCTAGATAACTTGATGGTACGTGTTTAATTGTTATGAATGTGGTGTAACATAAATAGGAATCTAGTTAATTATGCATACTAGTTTTTTCAACCTAAGATACATGTGCATATTGTTGCTACAATTTGCAAGCTAATGTGGCTCGATAGCCAGATGATGTTAGTATATCATAGTTGCATGTAAATTAGTGATTATTGCATGTGTATGTTGTTAAACACAGGTCACACAAGTTACAAGTTAACAGGATTGAGAGATTTATAACAGCCAACATACTGTTAGATTTTTGGACGACGGTTTGTTAGTTGTTACCCTGCCGCCATACTTAACTCATTATTGAGGAGGCAGGTGTGACAATAATTTTAATTTAATCACGAATAAAAATATATTTATATCATTGACAAATTAATGAATTAGATATAATTTATAACAAATATGAGTGCATGCAATAATTTTAATTTAATTACAAAGAAAAATATATTTATATTATTAAACATTATTCATAATTTCAAATATAAATTTATTTTCAAATTTTTATTGGTCCCACACAATGTGAAAGCACGTGGGTAGGTCCATGTTGTCCCTTAATGAGTAATTGACTTATTAATTAACCTTTTCCTTCCTCCTCCTCTTTGGATGAACCAATTCTATAAAAAATAAAAAATAGAGTTGGAAAAAGTCCCAAAAAAAGGGGGCTAGTTGAGCCTAGAGGAAATAATTTGAGGCTTGCATACTAATCTGACCACAAGTGGTCCGTGGCCCAACCAAAGGCTCAAGCCTCTTTGAGGCGCATGCAAAATTATGAGGTTATTTGGCTTTTAAGCCGTTATTCAGCTCCCTTAAAATACCAGATCATTCGTGGGCGAGGTTGGACATCTTCTGTTGAGGTTAACGCAATGACTTTGACACAAATGCCTTCAAAAGCTGCTTCACTTTTTTGAGGTGACAAGGACTAACATACTTTCTGAGGTGAGGAAACCGGCTGAGAGCTTAACATCGGTAGCCCTTTTAAAATGTTTTACATTCTTTAACATTTGTATTTTTTTATTTATGAAAAAGACATGCAATTGTTTCTCTATCCACCATACTTTTCCTTTTTGAACAAGTTTTTGCCATGTCACGTTACTCTGGTGGACTAACCACCGAAATTATAAGTTGGTTGAAACCAAAAAGAGTGGGCTCACATTATTTTCAGCCGTTTGATTGGAAACAATATAGATTATGATTCGTAAGTGTTGACATACCTGCACAAATGTGCGCATGTACAATATTATTATTTTACACGGAAATGGTAACTGCTCCGGAAAATCTGATGCTGCGACCTCGGATGGTAGGAAGCATGGGTAAGAAAACAAAGAAATGTATGTACATATATAGTTGAGTCTCGTACCTTCACATGTAAAATTTGATTTTTTCTTATTAACGGAATTTCTAAATAATTATGAGAAAATAATTCAATCATACTTCCAAAATCAATAACTGAAATTTGAAAAAGCTCAATGTAAAGAGTGCCCTGTGAGATTAAGCAAATATAAAAAAATATGTAAAATTACGAGTGAAACTTGTGAGAACTCCCATTTGCGTATATATAGGGCTGTCAATATATCACAGTTTAATCTAAATTTGATTCAAAGTTTAAAATTTAAATTTAATTAAAATATTTGATAGATGAGATTTGATTATAAATAATTATAATTTAAAATAAGTTAATTGAATATAAAATTAAAGAAACTGATTTGTTAAAGATTCGAATCTAAAATTTAATAATATTTTTATTAAATTAATTATTATATATATATAATATCAATAAATTGAAATATGTAAGAACTAAATTTAAAAAAAAAAATTAGAAAATTTAAGAACTAGAGAATTAAGTGTAAAAAATACTATTTTCTTGTTGGATTTCAGATTTTCTGTCAAATTTCAGACTTGGATTAGCAGATATAAGTATTTCAATTGAATTTGAACATATAAATAGATAACTGAATTTTGATTTAAATTTAATTAATGTGATACAAATTCAACTCATTAACAAACTTGTGTATATATATTGTAACACCTTATTCTTATGCTTAAATTGATTTTCTTGGTTCTAAGCCTTTAAATGAAAAAATTAGAAAATTAGAGTTATTTTAGCAAGAGAAGCAAAGGTAAGAGACTAAAGTGTGAATGTGTGTTAAAAAAAAAAAAAGAAAAGAGAGAGGAGGTCTTATGAATAAAACAAAGGCAAATGACAAAGAAGATGAACAACGCAAATCGTTGATATGAATGACAAAAAAAATGCCTATTGTTTATCCTTAATGGCCGCATAGATAATAAAAAAAGATGAACAAGGCATAAAGTTACAATTGAATTTATGATCTTTTAGTCTCTTTTTACTTTAGTTCCATTACTTTGTCTTTACATTAACTTTTTAACTTCTTCTTTTCCTCGTATTAGCCCTTAATATTTTAAAATTTTCACACAGAGTGTTATATGTAAAACAATAGACAAAAGAACATGGTTTCAAAAATAATTCTTAAAAAATTCTTAAAAAATAATATATTATTTTACCAAGGAATATGCCTCAAATTTTATCTCATTTTTGAAATCGAAAAACACGTGCATAAGTTTTTAAGTCTCACAAATAGAATTAAACTCTTGAACAATACCAATCTATTGGGAATTCTAGAGACCACCAATTTCCTAATAGATTGAACCAAACACTCGACTGAAGTGGTGTTTGTAACAACTTGCAAAAATTGATTTTGAGTTTCTTAGTATATATAATTACTTTGAAGTGTTTGAAAAGTTACTTCTAGTTTTTATTTCTCTTTACTTAATTAAGAAAAAGTATACTTAAAAGCATATTTTAGATATATGGGAAAAAGATATTTTTAACTGTGAGTAATATTATTGTAATTAAATAAAAATTATTTAGATAATTTTTTTTTTCTAAATTTCTCCTTAAATCTAAAGATATCTCATGATTTTTTTTTTAAAAAAATTTCTTCTAAACCAAATTACAAAAAAAAATCCTAAACATGTATTGAACTATTTTTAAAATTTTATAATATTTTTTATAAATATAACTTATTTTAAAATTATATTTTATTTCTATCTATTTTTACAAAATATTTGTATATAAGGAAGGATCAAGCGCAAGACACTTACATTACATCTCACACTGTTGATTTGGTTAAAATTAACGGATGACATTAATTTCATCCATTGAAAATTGTTAAAAATTAATGTTAATTTATGTCATATGTTGATTTTGACCAAATCAATAGTATGAGATGTGATGTAAGTGCTTTCTACTTACAGTAGGTGTCAATTGATCATTCCTTTATATATATATATATATATATATATGAGAAATGATCAATTAATATATAATGTAAGTTTAAGACACTTACACTACATCTTACATTGTTAATTTGGTCAAAATTAATAGATGATATTAATTTACAATAATTTCTAATAACTAATTTACAATTATTGAATTTTAATGAATCTTATCAATTAATTTTGAATCAGTCAGCGATAAAAATATGGTGTAAGTATCTTTAATTTACACTAAATGTTAATTAATCATTTCTCTATATGAATATATATATATATATTTTTTTTTCAATCATAAAAAATGAGAAAATCTAGTGCACCCCGCGCCCCAGCGTCAGTAAAACAAATGGGCTAGAAACTAGAAAAGGCCCGGCAATGAGGCCCAAAAGTGCGTTCATTCCAGGATCTAGCCCCACAAATATGTCGGAGTCGCGCACGCATTCGAGAGGGAAATAATAGGGAGGGAGGGATGGCGAAGCGGAACGAAGCAGCAGAAGGAACGAGAAGAAGAAAGGGGACGCAAACAGAACGTAAAAATCAAAATTTAGGTGTTAAGAACAAGAATGGTAAGAGCAGTACTAACAATGGCTGTGGAACTCCACGCACCAAGGATGAACAGGAGGCTCTCGTCGTACCGGATTTGGGGTCGGACTCCGAAAATCAGGACAATGACGAGAATGAAGTTGTTCGAGAAAGCAACGGCGAAGAAGACGACGAAAGCGAAGCAGATGAAGGAGCTAAGAGAAGTGACATTCCCAACAAGCGCAGCAGCAAAGTGCAAAATAGTGACGAGAGCGATAACGACGATGAGGTAGGAGAGAAAAGGGATATATCGAAGAATAAGAACAAGAAGAAAAATAGCAAGAAGAATAGTCAGAAGAACAACGAGAGGGGTGCCTCTCTTTGTTTTCCAACAAACCGTATCAGTAAGATCATGAAGAGCGGAGATCCTGATATTCGCATCACTCAGGAGGCTGTCTTCCTCGTCAACAAAGCTTCGGTATGCCCTAGAACCCAATGCATTAGGGTTTTTCATGCGTAGAGCTAGATATCTGCATTTGTATATATTTTTGCAGTGTTTCACCATACAGTGGGCATATTAGATTTGATGGTTGTGCTAATAGACGTTTGTGTCAGTTCCTAGTTGGCATTTGAAGTGCCTTCAATAGGAAACATAATTCCAGTTAGACATTTCGTGTCTGCAATCTGCATCAGCTATTTAAATTTTGTCTAAAATAGCTTAATTTGTATCAATGGCGTCCAAATCCCCAACGCTTGTTATATGTTTATCGAGATGGATCTTGTGAAAACACATAATTCAATGCCATTAAGAAGAAAACTTTAATATTGAAGTGGCGTTAGAAATATACTTTCTTGACGTGGAATCATGTATATTTAGACCCTGAGCATATTATTGCGGAAAAAAATGTCTTACGTCCTGTTTTTAAAGGAAAACATGTGCTTCCAAAATGCTGTTTATGCTGCTGTGAAATCTGAAATATTTGTCAGTTTATGTTTTCTAAAAACCTTCCGAAGGATGCATTTTTCCACTTTTTAAGTTGATGAAGTTTTAGCTTTGTGAAGTTCCACAACTTAGTTTTCATTTCTGTTAGTCACTTGACTCTCCACAAGAACTGTGGAGGAAACTGGTAAGGATGACACCTGGAGAACAGCAGCTAACTTTATGTTTGGTGTACTTCTCAAATAACTCAGCCTTGGTTTGGCTGCATTGCTGCAAGCTGTAGGAATAAGGAAAATCACCTCTTCAGTAGTGATGTCCCAACTTTCAGCTTCACTTGTTTATGTCTTTTATTTCTACTGAATGTGTTAGTGTATGTTCACATGGTTGTGCAGTTGTTTCTTTCTTTCCTTCTTTTGTTCTTTCTTTTTGCCAGTCAATGAACACATAAATACCCATTCTGTACACAAGAAATCTGCAATACCTTATATAAAATTCAATTTTTTGCTCACCCTATAGTGGTGTTATTTTTGTTGACTTATTGAGTGAAAATGATAAAGTCCCAGTAAAGTCCTAATTAGCAGTTCCTTTTTTGTTGTTCTTCTTCTTCTCTTTCTTTTTATTTTTTGCGGCAAGTGTCTTTCTAAGGAGAAATGAAGTTTCGCTTATGAGTTATGCCTCCATAATTGGTGAAGCACTATTAATTCCTATTCATACTATTATTATTGTTATTTGCTATTGACTCAACCATAGTTTTTAGAATCGTGCAATTTGCGATTCGAATCGCATGATTTGATACGATTTGGCCTCCTGCCGATATGTATTAGTGGGTGAATTGTGTGTGAGAGTGAATTGGATACGAATTGCACGAATCAATGCGATTTGTATCGACAATTCGAATTGCCAGAAAATTACAATTCAAAACCTGATGGGATCTTGCATGCAAACAAAAAGAAATGCATACATGGAAACCTTCTTTGTACCATTTGACTTTCCATTTCTTCTCTTCTCTTCTGTTCTGCCTCAAATGGATCGTATCTTTCATTAGAATCATCAATTTCGTGTGGGTCTCTCCTGTTTGCGACAACTTCAGCTCTGTTAGAAAGTTCGAGTTCTCACTTGTTCAACTTCGGCATGCTTTGTCGTTCTCTTTTAGCTTCAGCAGCAAATTGACTCTATGTTCTGTTCGCTATTGACGTCAACTGTCGGCACCATCCACTTTGCTTATAGGTTTCATTGACTTCGACTGTGGTTTGTCAAGTCTCGCTTCAAACGCAAACTCCGTTTCTAGTAACTTCTTCAATCTTTGATATTTTGTACCATTTGTATTTAAAATATTGAAGACTGTTAAGTTGGACCGTGGAGGAAGTTTGAGGGGTTGGTGCACTAAGTTTTGTTTGGGCTTGATTGGTTGGCTTTGGACTTCTGTTTTGATTGGGTTGGTTTTGCACTGTTGTTTTAGTTGGGTGTGATTGGTTGGCTTTGGACTTTTGTTTTGGTTGGCTAAGTTTGGATTATTGGGTTGGGTTTAACTTCATTATGGCTCCTAAAACTAAAGTTAACAAGAATAATGTAAAGAAAGATGTTCCTTGGGAACATTGTGGTATTCTTGACAATAGATTACATGTTAGGGGGTGTTCAGATGGCTTGTAATGATAAAAGCTAAGAGGGCAGGTAGGATAAAATTTATCTTGCCCTTATTTTTATCATATGTTCGGTTGAATTTGTAGGCAATTCGGATAACAAACTGGATAAAATTTCAAATTACTAATTTGCCCCTGCGTCCACAGCCTTCACCTTCCCTCTTTTCTCCCGGCGACTGCAAGGCTAAGTAGCACCTACTGGCCGGGCTTCTGCTTACATAGGTGCTTGCACCTACGCGAGCGGGCGCCTGCAGATCTAGGCGCCTATGCGAGCGGGCACTTGCTTACACAGACGCCTGAGTGAGCAGGTGCCTGGAGATCCGGCATCGGTGTGGTGGGTTTCACAAATCGAACAGTGGGAGGGGCGATGATGAGAGGTTTCGGAGGAGAGAGGAGGGGCAAAATTGTCCCCAAAAATTTTTTTTACTATAGAGGTGGGAGAAGTTTTATCTCCCACCCTACCCCAAATAAAACTATCACCCATATGCTAATAAGGGTGCTGCCCGGATGGCTTATCCCATTTTGTTACACGCATAGCGAACGCGTGATAAAGGGGGATAAGATAGGATAATTTTATTTTATCCTGCCTCATCTCCCAAAGCGAATGCCCCCTTAAATGTAATTACTGTTCACAAGCAATGTGGGTGGTGAATTTAGAATGAAGCACCATTTCGCATGAGCACGTCAAGAAGTTGCTTCTTGTACCCAAGTTCCAGAAGATGTTAAGAATTTTTTTTAAAGAAAATGTGGGAGGATAAGGGGAAAAATGATGATGAACTTATTGAACTTTTTCAAGAGATATCTATTCTTATTGATGGTTCTCAAAAAAGAGGAGTTATGGATTCTTTTCTCATGAAGGGGAAAGGGGCAAGTTGCTCTATGGGTAGACATCAAACCTAGAATGACATAGTAAAAGATAGGGATATAGTGATAAGAGACGTGTTGATGCATTTATGAAAATGTATTACCTTTTAATCTGGTGTAGAGTCCTTTGTTTATTCAAATGGTGAAATTAATATCTAAACATGGGAGAGGTTTGAAAGCTCCAAGTTATCATGAGGTCAAGGCTACATATTTAAAGAAAGAGGTTGATACATATATGCCAAGTTGGATGTCTATAGGAATGAATGGAAAAAGACAGGCTACACATTGATGTCAAATGGGTGGACCGATGGAAAGGGTAGATCTTTGATTAAATTTTTGGTTAATAGTCCAAAAGGAACGGTGTTTATAAAATCCACTGATACCAGCAAGTTCATTAAAGATGCTGAAAAAATGTTCAAGTTGCTTGATAGTATGGTGGATGAAATTGGAGAAGAAAATGTAGCTCAAGTGGTAACTAATAGTGTATCTGCCCATGTAGCTGCTCCTGCTGGAAGAAGCTAATGGAGACAGGAACAAATTTGTTTTGGACAACTTGTGCAACTCATTGCCTTGACTTGATACTCGAAGACATTGGTAAAATTCTGGTATTTCACAACACTATTGGAAAAGCTAAGTAGATCATAGTATTAATTATAGGCATACTTGGTTGCTTAATTTGTATAGGACTTTTTTCAATGATAAGGAGTGAACAAGGCCCGCTGTAACTAGGTTTGCTACCTCTTATCTCACGTAGAAATTAATTTTGGATTAAAAGATAGCTCTCCAATCTATGTTTGCATCGGAAGAATGGCTACTAGTACTTATGTTTCTGGAGTTGATGGTGTTAGAGGTAACAGAGATTGTTTTAGAAGATTCAAGATTTTAGAAATCTTATACTTATTGTTGCACTTGTGTCTCTATACTTGTGAAAGTATTTAGACTTGTGAATGGTGATTTGAAGCCATTTGTGGGTTACATCTATGAAACCTTGGATAGAGCAAAGGAGCAAATAGCTAAAAATTTTCAATAAGTGGGGAGTAGATATAAAAAGTGTGAGAGCTCATAGACCAACGTTGGGAATATGAACTCCATAAACCTCTTCATGTAGTTGGATACTATATGCGAGGTAAATTTTTGAATGATTAAAGTTTATCCTTTATTATATTCATTGATTATATATAAATACTTCTTAAAATTTATATAATTTTATAGGTTTCATTATGAAAAAAATTTCAATGCGGATCTTGAGGTGTTGACTAGTTTGTACAAAGCAATGGATAAATTAGCTCCAAGTATTAAGATAATGGTAAATATTATTGCCCAACTTGATGAGTTTCATAATGCAGAGGGGATGTTTGGATATGACTTGGAAATAGCAACTAGAGCTAAGATGTAGCCTAGTATACTTTCTTACTATGGTTATACTATTTGTTTTTCTTGTATTATGTATTTGCTAATATAAAAAATTTCTTATCTATTGTACTCTTTTTCTTGTTAGCTCTATGGTGGAGTAGGAGCAAAATGTAAGGGATTTTAAACTTTTGCTATACATGTTCTAAGTCTCACATGTAGTGCTACGGTATGTGAAAACAATTGGAGTGTCTTTGAACGTATTCATTCTAAGAAGAGAAACCGGTTAGAGCAACAAAAATTGAATGTTCTTGTGTTTGTATATGATCTTAGCCTTCAGTCAAGGCAAAAAGATAAGAGAGGAGAAAGGACAGACATATGATTCAATTTTCCTTTTGGATATGGAATTCGATAATGAATGGATCACAAAAAAGGAGGAGCCTTGTCTAATTGATTTGGAGCAAGAAGTAGATAACTCTTGCATGGATGTCTAAGAGTGCTTTAATATTGACGAAGGAGCTCCAAGTAAAAAGAGAAAAGGGGGTATGTTCTCTAAAAATTATTCTCATCCAATGTTCTAAATTCTTAAATCATAACATCTTATATTATGTTACATACATTCCATATTTAGGACCAAGAAACCTAAATGCAATGGGTAAAAAGGACAAAGGAAAAAAACCCATGCAAGTTGCTTGTGAAGTTGAAGACATTGAAGATGATGGTGGTGGTAAAAATGGAGATGACGAGGATAAAGATTTGGTTATAATTGATGATGATACACAAATTGATGATATTGGCCTTGAAGGGGATGAGAATGAAGATGTATAGATTACCTAGTAATCAATTTGTATTTAGAATGAATCTTTTTGCATCAATGTGACATGTTTTATATATGACATTATGATATTTTGATATTCTCATGCTTTTGAAAGTATATTATTCATGTTTTAAGTGTGTAATTATGTATTTTTAAGTATTTTTATGATGTGTTTATGAATTTTACGATATAATACGATTCATGATTCACAAAATGCAAAAGCAATTCTCGATACAATTCATGATTTGACAACCTTGGACTCAACAACTATGTGGCATATGGCAAGAATCGGGAATTATGTAAAGCAAATAAAGGAGTTTTCTCTTGGCTGCTGGTTTAGGTGAGGGAGTAGTTATTTTCACTTTAAGAAAACTGCCAACACCAGTTAGTGCAATGCAAGAAATCTAGATGATTTATCTGTATTTATTGTAGAATGCAATTATAAATGTTACTGTTAAGTAAAAAGAATACCAGATATGACTCCCACACATGCATAGCTTTACACTCCTGACTTCTCCAATTGTAATAATTACATAACCCAGAGGAATGCTCTCATAACAGGTGGAGGAAAATAAAAACTTATAAATGTTATGAAACCAGCATAAATAATTTTTATTTCCCATCTGTAAGTTAATAAATTGTTTGTTGTAAGCTTCCAGAAATTGGAAATCTATTAACATGATTGTGTTATCAAGTGCTCTGAACTTTTTAGTTTTGTAATTAACTAGAATTGATTCACAAAGTGTATGGTTGTGAACTATTCTTGAATTTAAATGCGGTAATAAGAGTTAAGTCAAATTATATTCAAAATATTGCTTTTGAGTATCTTAAGCTCTTAATTTTTTGAGTTAAATTAAGTCATTTGCTTCTAGAAGGGTCTCACTAGTTTATCAGTTGTACTTGAGAACATCTTCGTGTGCCACGTGATTTCTCAAGTCATTCTCCTAGGGTATTTAAAGATTTGCAGCAGGAAATTGAAATTTGTTTACTAGAAACCTCTCCCAACAACATCAAAGTCAATCAAAAAAACAAAAAAGAAAGAAAGAAGACAACTTTGTCAAAGATTCCATCATTTGTCCTATTTGTGCTAAACTGGAAACCATTCGTCTTGGAATTAAGAGTTTTGGAACATACTTGTATATTGAACATACAGAAGGTTGGGATGCATAGGAAAGAAAGATAATGTCGATATTAAGTGGATAATAAGAAAGTCCTCCCTGACTTTCTTGATGGAAATTATGTTTCAATACTATTCTGTTATTTGCATGAAATGGCTACCTGTACTGTTGAACCTAGAACTTCAACAATACCCCATCCAGAGCCTTAAACTTAGCACCAGGAGACATGGTGGGTTACGTTTGCTAGTGCATGAGTTTCGAGGAATTACTTTCATAGTCTTCATATGTGATTGGTGAATTGGTACTATTCTGCCACTGGCAATTGCTTTCATTGTGCTCCTATGGTTACATTTTTGTTACTTTTCCTATTCTTTATATATTTATCTTTTGTTTCAGGAAAATTTCTTCAACTATTCTGCAAGGAAGCCTATGCTTGTGCCTTTGTGGATCGTAAAAATCATATTGAGTACAAACACCTAAGTAATTTTTCTTCCTGGTTCTCTTAATTTACCAGAAATATTGCCTAGCGTCATCATGTTGTTTACCTCTAAATATCTACTTTATTTATATGCTTCACCATGATTTAGTTTATTGCAAACATGAGTCATCTGGTGCATTTAAGTCAAGGGCTTGGGTGTGGAAATTGATGACATATCTGTTTTTCTAATGGTTTCTCAATTCTCGAAATCTATAATATAGAGACATTGTATCTGTTATACTGTCACTATGATTCTCTGTGAAGCTTCTCAAAATAGGGTATATCGAGATCCTATCTGGACATGGTTTTTCTACATGACTCATGATTTGAGTGAGCAATTATCTGTCTGTAGTATCTAACAAAAATCATATATCTGTTATTTGACATTGAGAGATTTAATCAAATAATAATGTTCAAAAGATTTCATACAAGGTAAGCTTTCTAATTGCTAACTTTATAGAAGCTATAGAACTTTCTGCTGGTCACTGTTGATCAATAATAAAATTAATTGCAGTTAGCTGTAAGATGATAAATGTTTTTATTAATTTTTTCTCTCTGTTTCTCAGCATCAGTTGTTAGCAAACATAGGAGATTTGATTTTCTTTCAGGTATTCTCCACTACTACTCTCCAACAGTATTATAATTTCCAACGTTGCCAAAACATTTGAAGATAAATATATCCTTTGTGTTGACTTAGCCCCTTCTTGTTCTGCCTATGCTTTCAGATTTTGTTCCTGATAAAGTGAGAGCTGAGGATGCCTTAGCAGAATTGGCATCAGCAATGTCATCAGCTGACAATGGCGGATCTGTAAAATTTGAAAATTAAAGGAGGCTTATGCATAATCAGAAATATTGCACCAACTAAATTTTAGGCCTTGCCCAAAGTCTGTAAGATTTTACACTTCTATCCAAAATTTCGAAGTGTATTTGCATTATGTTTAGAGATTTAAAAGAGAAAAAGAAAAAAAGAATACAAGGAAACAAGGAGGATAGTGGTTCTTGTACTGGATAAAAAGGAAAATATTTCGACTTCTATCTTTGTACTGATCATTGGAAGAAACAGAGGCCGATAGGATGTGAATGTCATTTATCTTTATTTGTTTATTTTTTGTATTGTTTAGTGGAGTAATTTAGTATTATATTATACAGTTAAAGGTAAAGAATAATTATTTTTTTCTCCAAATCTCTTTAATATTAAAAGGATTTAAGAGTTTATGTGAAAGATAATTTTGAAAGATTTTAAATGGGGATTATAAGAGTTTTGGAGTTTTTCCTATTCATCTCCAATGCTACTTTATCTATTATATACAATAAACTATTCCCAAGAAAAATTTCATTTCTATATTTTTCTTTGTAAAATTTATTAACTTAAAGGACATTTTGAATATGAAATTTGAAAGTCAAAATCTATTTTTGAACTGATTTGATAAATTAGGAAGTAACCAAAATCTTATCATCTGCTAGTTTATTTTTAAATAAAATAAAATTAGTTCTTTAACGCCAATGGAGGTTGGTATAAGCGGTTATGGTTTTAGATAAAACTCTCACTTCATCCATAGGCATGGGTCCGAATTCTCTTGAAGCCAACTCAGTGCTTTTGAATCCTCTTGAAGTCATTTCAAAGTCTTGCGTAGTAGAATTGGAGGTACCTCCCCTTTCTCACTTTTATTTACAAAAAAAAAAAAAAAAACATAGATTAATCAATAAATTTTTGTGTTTCCTAATCAAATGTGCATTTCTTTGATTTGGAAATTCAGATCACGCCGTCACTATTTGATATTACCGAAAACACACTTTATTCATTGCATAATTAATTAATAAATATTTGTTAATTATAAATTTAAGAATCAATATACAAACTTCAAAAAATTATATAATTGAAAATAACGTTTTAACATCTTATACCATATTACTTTCTATTAAATTTGAAGAATTATGAAAACAATTTGAAACACGAAATGCCAAAAATATTCACCACGTTCAGTTGCCTCTCAACGGCTTCTCTCTGCTTTATGGGATAGTGAGTGGTTTTGTTGGTAGAATATAATTGCGTGACGTGTAAAAAAGAATTAAACCTAATATAACATATTCTGTACAATTCATATTCCTTAACAGAATAAATGCATGATTAACATGAAACATCATTGGAAAAAAATGAAATAAATTTTAATATCCAAATTAATAAAAGTTATACATATATCTTTTTTTTTTTTTTTTTTTTTTTTGGGATCCGCCATTATCAACTGATACATGATGAGGCCGGAAAAAAAGAAAAAGAAAAAGAAAAAGAATAAATGGACGATACTTCGAGCGGGCATTGTACAGTTGCTTGGCTAATCAAACACAGGTTATGCCAAATCGAGGAATGTGTTGCAGCTCCCCCAGCTGAGCTAAGGGCTTCTTTAGAATTTTTATATATTGTTGTTTCTTGTAGAAACTTGTTACGCACGTACGTGGGCATTTTCACAATTAGACTACATCATTGAAGAAATGCATTATTATTCATAGCCATTTCTACTGCTTATAGAAGAGTTTGAATTGATGTGGCTCGTAGATTGAATAGATTAGTACGTACAACTTAAAATTGTTCTTTTCTCCTCTTTGAAGGTATATACACTGCTCAAAATTATATTCCCTTGTACGCACACAATATGCGAGATGAATTTAAGGGACGGGGAAAAGTTCTAGAAAAGCATAACAGACTCGAGAAAGTAAAAGCATTCATAGTACGGCATAAGAAAAGGAAATAGGATCTCCTCATTTCAAAATTCCAGAATTCAACATAACCAGAGAAAAGGGAAAAAGAAAATCAAAGCCCGGTAAACATTAAATTTCTTCATATAAAATTGTCATGGTTCCCCTTGCTTAGTTATTGTTCAATTATTCAAAGTCCAGCAGTATATGCTGCAACTCAATACATCACAAGAGTCCAAGTCACAGCAGTTTCAGTTATTCCTATCTATTTGTATAGCCAGCAATTTTGCATCAACAGCCTTGTATAAATCTCTCTCTCTCTCTCTCTCCCCCCCCCCCCCCCCTCTCTCTCTCCTAAAAAATGAAATTTCATATCCTTTCAGTTGATAAATAAATTGTTACTCTTGTACAACAGGACATGTTGACTGATCTCACTGCACATATCAGCAATGGGATTCGTATTGCCTGGCAAGTTCGCGTGAAAATGGGATATAAATAGTTACATACATCTAACCCGACAGCAGTCCAATCCTACAAAACCACCTTTCTATTGATTATTTGTAACTAAGACTACCAACTTTACTTGAGGATGAGGTCTTGTCTTTTAAACTATAAGCTGAAAGGTACTCAGAGTTGTTTGATTGCTCCAACTGCCCTGGTCTCAACCAAATCTTCACGTGCCCTTCCCTACAAGAAGTAAGGATGGATTCGGGCGTAAAAAGCAAGCCAGATAGAGGTTCAGGATGGACACGGTGGGCAACTACTGGGGCCAGCTTCGGAACATCTCTCATGCTTGGCGCAGGTTGGAGGGTACCCACTGGGATTGCACTGTCCCAGTGAGATGACTGACTTCCGGTACTGAATGTAGGGGAACTACCAGGTGGACAACGGCGAAGTGGCACTACAATCTCATCCATGGATAGGTCCCAAAGAAGCAACTGTGTATCCTGCTTAAAGATGGATATGCAGTTGCAAGAGAACATATAATTATTGAATTGGACCAAAAATAAGAAGAAAGAGGCAGATCATGATTTATCATGTCCAATGAATTAAACATAAGCATTTTTTTCACCATAAAAGGAAAATAAATTATCTAGTAGACACACATAATAACATAAAAGATATGGTGAAAGGAGGAAGCATGTGCATATAAGCTTCAAATGAAGTCGCAAGATCATCGAGACAGAAACATGCTGTCATCTATAAAAGCATATGCCAATCTTACTTCTGAAAAAGCTGACACACTTAATATGGTATTAGCAGCCCATTAACAAGCCAGTCAGGGCACAATACTACAGGCTTTAACTTCATTTCCATAAATTGCAGTCTCTCATAACTGAATTTAGAAATGAATTTCTTCATCCTATATTCATTTGTATGAACCAAAAATTTTTGTTGATCTTTGAATTTCAGATGTCATCTTGTTGATGCAACTGACAGTTTATGCCTAAGCACAAGAAATAGTCCTGGAAAAGGATCCCAATATGAGGGAAAAAGGGATTTCAAAAATTCACTAAATACACCCAAATTGGAGCTCCGGATAGGGACATCAAAAATAATGATTTTCTATACACTCTCCAACCAAGACCAAATGAAGTCCATCAATGTCAAGAACAAAAAATAATAATAGCAAACAAAAGAAAAAGTAAACAACTGTGGTTTCTCTTGTATGATGCCTTAATCTATACAAGAGATGCATCATCAAGTTAATCTATCAATCTTATCAAAGTTGGGACTAGAGCTCCATTTGGTATTTCTAAGATTGCAAAAGGGGATGAGACATTCAAGGGAAAAGCAAAGGTTTGCCTTTGGTAATATGGTGTTTAACTATTTTATGTTTATGTTTTCATAATTTTATAAATTTTGACCACCACAATTTCATAATCTCAGATTCTATTCTGAAACATTTTTGTAAACTTTGATAATCATTGTTTTATTTACATTTTCAAAAATTTAGCAATGGTTATCAAAGTTTACCATTTCCTTTCAGAAACATAAAGTTCTCAGAAACTCCACAGGACCATTCCCTTCCCCACCTCAAACAACATTTTTACTTTTTAGAAAAATAAATAAATATTCCCATGTCTTAAAAAGCAACAGATAATGGAGGGGCTGACTCTCAATTTCTTGGCCCACCAATTTCAACTAATTCTACATAACTTTATGACTAGATAGAATGTGTGGATATATAAACTTCAAAAGATGGAATCTAACACCTTTAACTCAGTCACCTAAGCCCATTGAGGCAACAAGTTTCCCACCTATGGGCGAAGAGGAACGATTGAACTGAGATTGCGACAATGAGATAAAGAAATAGACAGATATTATTATGATCACAAGCATCAAAATATTAACATCCCAACATAGAGTGCCCACGCAGATTATTGTCGTACACACCTTAGGCAGGGAATTATGGTGCTTGCCTAGCCAAGTCTATAACTTCATGTAGAATAAGATAAATTAAAGACAACCACATATTCAACAAACCTGACCAACAGAGCCGAAGCGATACATGGCATTTTCTTCTGTGTCTTCAGAAGTTGGGGGTGACCAATAAGGGTCAAAAGCAACTCCACTGACCTGCAAGCCACAGAGTCCATGCGTAAAAAGGTAATACTGATTAAAGCTAATTAATTTAACCAAAACCCACCCAAGAGTTGTGCCCCTCTCCCCATGCTACTATCTTCCTATCTTCCATACTCCAAACTTGAACTAGATCATCTTCACCACCAGTCAAGATATATTTTCCATCTCCACTGAAACAAACACACATAAGTCGATTGTGATCGTTTCTAGAGTTTTAAAGCTCAGAATAATAACACATGGTTAACTACTTTTTGTGTACCGAAACATCAAAACTCTACCTCCAGGTGCAGCATAGGAGAGCACCATAATAACTTTTTGCCACCACAAATCAGTTGTTCAATAGAGTAGTCAAAAACTCGTAAATAACCTACATCCATATATTATTTTCAGCACGCTTACACTGTTAGTGCTTCATTAAATCAACATATAAACACGTGATAGTATGGTACCATCTCTACCAACAGTGGCCAAATATTTCCCATCGCTTGAGAAGGCAGTACTATTTATAGAACCTTGGCAGATATGCCATCTTGCAATAGGGTTACTCTGCAAAGAAATCATGCATGAACAAAAATGAGGCAGGGGGACTTCAACCACTATTTTTAAATAATTTTAAAAAATAAGAGCAAGCAGAAGGGTCAAAATGCATAAATTATAAGCCAAGTTTTTAACACGTGGAATGGAGTGGGACCCCAAACAATAAACAACACAAAGATAAGATAAAAGTTCAACTAGGTCACTGTTCTCTGGCCCCTCCCCCTCCATTTCTGATTGAATGAAAGCAGCAAGGCTCAAGCACAACCTTACCCCTTTTTAGTAGATCTACTGACCAAAAAATATCACCTTCAGGAGCCTTAATGTCACCACCCTTTCCAACGCCAGCACTGTTACCGTTGGTTTCCTATATAAGCCACTTTGTGAAAGATTAACACAAGGAAAAAGGGCTCCATATATAAGTGTAGCATGAAGGCATCACTAATATTGACATGTTAACCAACATGCCAATGTGCCATTTCGACCAAATGAGTATCAGTGTTGGCCTTATCAGTGCACTTCACTTAGCTATCCAAGGGATCATCTTTCTCAGCTCAACGAGTTACATGTTAGCTTTATTGGGACACTGAATTTGCCATCGCTTGAACTTCAGAATTAAGCATTAGTCTTATCAGGACACCACGAGATTCCTCCAGTCAACCTCATTATCAACTTAGGGGATGAGGTGCTAGCCTCATTGTAGTCACCAAAAAAGACTTCCCTTTCTTAGGACTGATTCACACTGGAAGCAATGTGATCACTTCTCAGGGATGCTGCCTTCAACATCAACATCACTGGGGGTGGGCCTTTATAAAAAGGTCCATATTGCTCTTCCCTCCTTCGAACAAAGTCTTGGAGCCAGAGGTAATGTGCTAGTGCCTTTTAGCTCAGGTTTGGAGTTTGAACAGTCCAACTCAAGGCCAAGGCTCAGCCCCTTCAAGGTCACCACTAATTCACATGGATAACTGCTTGAGCACACCAAACAATTGGAAAGCAAGACTCATTACTTCGACCAGATTAATTCAAGTAAGATCGATTTAAGTCAAGTGGCTTGAATGGCTAGAAATTAGGTTCTTTGACCGTAGTCCTAACTCAAGCTCAACCTTGAAATAGTAGTAGAGAGCGAAACAAGATGCAAAGTCCACACACACAGAGCATGCTTTGCACACGTGGAATTCATCCTCTCAAGTTGCTAGGCTTTGCAGTTCAAGATGGATGGCCATCCCTAAGCCACTTTGAGGGGCTATCTGTCCTTTATAGTTGACCAAGCCATTTATTTGAGGAGGTAGAATAATATTCAAATTTCACTATAATAGTGAACGCATCACATTGAGACTTAAGAAGGTTCATATCCAGTCCTGGAGAGGAATCTCACTCAACTGGTTACACCATCATCCCAGATCAACTCCTTGGACATAGCTCATCAACTGGCTTGACTCCATTGCCAACAATGGGAAGAAATGAAAAGAGCCAAACAAGAGATAAATGTAGAAAATGTTAGCTGGAGAATTTATAGGAAATGGGTACTCATCCTTGTAATAGTTAAAGCTTTATAATGGAGTTCAGAGAATCAGCCAAAGTAGCCATTCAATGAGTCAGAATTGGAGTTGTTAACAGACAGAAAAATTGTTTGTGCCTTCATGACCTTAAACTCAGTTGCCAAATCTGCAACCTAAACAGCCCAGGGCAAATAAGGCCCCTGATCAGATTTCTAGCTTCTAGAAAAATTAACATTGATACAAGTACATGCATAGATCAATCATATAATTTTGTTTGCCTAGTTCATTCCCATTCAGTTCCTTTCTTATTGAAGAGATAGCTGATGTTAATTTATTCTCTCCTCCCTTCTGATCCAGTGACAGGGTCAATTGGTTACCTACTACATGCTATCCTCATCTCATCCTGTTCCCTTTACATCTGATTTGCCAACCAAAAATTCATGTCTACCATGTCAAAATCCCATGCAAATATCCATTCACCATTAATCAGTCCATATCTGGCTTTCACACAACACTTCACCAATGACCAATAGCTCCCATAAAAGGGTCATTGCAGCCCAATATCAAGGTCTATATAGAATTGATATTGTTCCTACTTGTCAGCAGTGTTGGCTGCAAGCAAAGTTGACAAAAAGTTGCAATGTGTGTTCTGTGGGCTAAACCATATCCTTCTCTTAACCTTTCATTCTACTGTGATTTTTTTGGTCTCTGTAGATCCCTTTTTTTCCTAGTCTTTTCATCATTTAAGTCATAAATGTTTACCTCTTCATTGAGATGAATAAAGCCATTAATATCCAAATAAAACTGCATACTGTGTTACAATACTGCCTTCATGCAGTAGAAGAGCAGATTTTTCTTTCTTACTATTTTAGTATATTTGCAAATATAAGTGATAGAGATAAATGATAGCAACCTATTAAAGTTTATAAAAGAAGAGGAACAAACCCTTCCAAAGCTCAAACTTTGATTTGGCATGAGTTGGAGGATGGAAATCTTAATTGGGAGCTTGCGCCTAAAAATTGTTTTGGTGTTTAGTTAAGTTATTTATTTTGTTTTAGAGTTTTTTTTTTAATTAATTGCATCATGTAGTGTTGGTTAGAGTTTTATTTAATTTTTATTTAAATTACTTAAGCAAGGGTATTTAGGTTATTTTACTTATTAGGGCAGTACAGGATTTCTCTTATAAATACTGTGCTATGGTTATGTTTAAAAGATTATTGATTGTTTTGATAAAATATTCATATTTTCTAGGATTTCTTGAATTTTGGGATTGTGTGATGCAATCCAACTTTATGTGTGACTCCTAAAGGTTTCTAAGAGTGATTCCTAGAATTTTTTCTTATTCATTCTCTTCGTTATCATAGTTTCTTCGCAAGTTACTGTTCCCACAGCATTGTTACTATTCCGCGGCACTCTTCATTAGCCTAAAACTACTAAAAAACCCTAATCTGAAAGTGTGCTACATCAGTTTGGTATCAGAGCCGGCTTTTCTTTACAAGTCCACCCACTCTTAAACATGGTTACCAACAATGAATTGCAGGCTGAATTTAAAGGTTTCATACAAGAAGTTCATGCATTGGAGAGTCAGATCCATCAGAAATTTGCTGCAATGGATGCAAGATTGGAATCATTTGAATCAACAATAGCGTCTCTAAAGGCTTCTGTTGATACTTTGCTTGCACAACAAACCAGAAATATTCTACAGCAAGACTCTGAAACCTCCACAAGTGCAGATGAAGGCCAAAAATCAAAAGGGGTAGCTGATCCGTCTTCTAGTTCCCCCATACAATTCTTGACAATAGATATTCGTTTTAAGCAAGTACAAGAGAGGACTCAACAGCTTATTGAACCCCCCCCCCTTCCTCAAGCACAATTTAGAAGGCAAGACAGGCTTGACAGGTTAAATCTCTATAATGCAACAAGAGATATTACCAAGAAAGTTCGTGTTGATGTGTCAGATTTTGATGGTAGAATTGATCCACAAGTTTTTTCTGATTGACTTGCCACATTAGAGAGGTATTTTGAATGATATGATATGCCCGATGAGAAAAAAGTTCGTTTCACCACCATGAAACTTGTTGGACAAGCCCAAATCTAGTAGAGTAGTATTGAATATGAAAATCAGATTCAATGGCTCCCTGCAATGAATTGGGAGGAGATGAAACTTTGTATGAAGAGAAAATATTTGCCCTATCATTATCAATATTAAATTTTTGATGAGCTTACTTCTTTGAAACAAGGGAGCATGACTGTAATGGAGTATATGAACAAGTTTGAAGAGCTGAAAATTCGGTGCAAGGCAAAAGAAGATCCGCGCCAAGCTCTTTCGAGATTCAAGTTAGGTTTGAAACCTGAAATTCATAACCAAATAGTGACAAGTGCCATATATTCTATTGAAGAAGCATTCCAGCTGGCTATTCAAATTGAAAAGAATTTGAATCAAACTTTCAACAGGAAGACTTTTGTTCAAGCTTGGGAGCAAAGTAGGAAGAAATTTATAGCCAACAAATCACTCATTCCACAACATGGTTACAAGACTATTGACAATAGAAACAAAGCTACTCATAATGGGAAGAAAGATGTTAGAGATGATTACTTTAGATATGGAGAAATTGGACACAAGGCATGGAACTGCCCAAAGAATAATCTGTATGTCAATGCTGAAGTGGAAGAGTCACAAGAAAATGAGGAAGAAGATGCTAAATTTTTGGATAGCATGGCTAAACTCAATGCTGATGACCTAAAAGAAGAAACTGATAACCTAAAAAAAGAAACTGACGAAGATACTTCTTTTCTTTCAATTGTTCAACGTATTCTTGCCGCACCTAAGCAAGAAACAGAAGATTGGGGAGAACAACAATTTTTCAGACTTTAGTCTCTTGTGGAAAGAAGACTAGAAAGTTAATAATTGATGGTGGCAGTAGTATGAATGTTGTTTCAGAATCTACAGTACAGAGACTTAAGTTGCCTACCTAACCCCATCCTCAACCCTACAAGGTGACATGGATTAACAACGCATCTATTCCGGTTACAAAGCGATGCTTAGTTTCTATGACTCAAGGTCTTTACCACGACAATATATGATGTGATGTCATCCCAATGACAGTGACACACATTCTTTTGGGACAACCTTGGTTATATGATCATGAAGTGCATCAAAATGGAAAAGCCAACACTTATTCCTTCATGTTCAATAACAAGCAAATTGTTTTGAAGCCTTTGAAGGAAGAAACAATAAGAAAGCACCAGGATAAGCCAAGGAAGAAAGTTGACAGGGCAATGGATCTGAACAAGGAAAACAGCCCCTACATTTTCTTACAAAGAAGCCATTTGAAAGTGAAATCAAAGAGAATGGGGTGATTTTTGCTCTTGTAGTTAGGGAGATACATGATTCTATAAATGTTCTATTGCAAGTACCACCTGAATTGTCTAATTTGCTAGCTGAATTTTCAGATTTGCTCCTGAGGATTTACCTAATGAACTGCCCCAAAGCGCAGCATTCAGCATGCTATAGATTTTGTGCCTCGGTCTCAATTACCTAATCTTCCTGCTTATCGTATGAATCCTACAGAACATGCAGAACTTAAGAGACAAGTTGAAGAGCTCTTATCTAAAGAACATATTCGTGAAAGTCTAAGTCCTTGTGCAGTTCCAGCATTACTTACACCAAAGAAAGATGGGACTTGGCAGATGTGCGTGATAGCCGTGCAATTAATAAGATCACCATCAAGTATAGGTTTCCAATACCTCGATTGATGATGTGATTGACGTGATGGCTGGAGCTTGTATTTTCTCTAAACTTGACCTTAGGAAAGGTTATCATCAAGTTCATATTCACCTGGGAGATGAATGGAAAACAGCCTTTAAAACAAAGGACGGGTTGTATGAATGGCTTGTTATGCCTTTTGATCTTTCTAGTGCTCCAAGTACCTTCATGAGAGTTATGACCACCATTTTCCAGCCTTTTATTGGTAAGTTTCTTGTTATATATTTTGATGATATTTTAATTTACAGCAAGAACAATGAAGAACACATTGATCATGTCCGACAAGTAATGAGGATCCTACGCCATGAGAAATTTTACATTAATTTCAAGAAGTATTGTTTCATGACCACAAGTGTGGAATTTCTAGGATTTGTTGTCTCTGCCAAGGGAATTGAAGTTGATCCAAACAAAGTCAAGGCAATTTTAGAATGGCCACTCCCTACAACATTGCAGTCAGAAGTTTCCATGGTTTAGCTACATTCTATAGGCAGTTCATTAAAGGTTTCAGCACTTTAATGGCTCCTATAATTGATTGCTTGAAAAAGGTCAATTCACTTGGACCAAAGCTGCAACTAAAGCTTTTGAAGAAGTCAAGAAAAGGATGACTAAAGCTCCTATCCTACAACTACCAGAGTTTTCAAAAGCATTCGAAGTGGCATGTGACGCGTCACATATTGGGATTGGTGTACTTAGTCAAGAAGGCCATCCAATAGCATATTTCAGTAAGAAGTTGAGTGAAGCAAGGCAAAGGTACTCTACTTACGATAAGGAATTTTATGCAATTGAACAAACTATTCGCTATTGGCATCATTATCTTGTTTTCAAGGAGTTGTGTTGTATTATGATCATGAGTCACCAAAATACAAAAACTCCCAAAAACATTTGAACTTTCGGCATGGAAAGTGGGTTTCTTTTTTGCAACAATATTCATTTGTTATCAAACACAAAGCTGGAACTGATAATAGAGTGGCTGATGCATTGAGTCGAGTGATGCATATTCTTACCTTAGTGGCCATTCAGGTGGTAGGATTTGACTTGTTGAAGAAAGATTACAATAGTTGCAAAGATTTCAGCATTATTTTTGTAGAATTGCAGTCTAAACAGCAAACTAATTGTGCAGGTTTCTTATTGCATGATGGCTACCTTTTCAAGGGAACTAGCCTTTGTTTGCCTAATACTTCCATAAGGGAACAAGTCATTTGGGAATTACATGGCGGAGCAGCAGCTGGACATTTCGGGAGGGATAAGACAATTGCTATGATTGAAGACCATTTTTATTAGCCAAGTTTAAAGCGAGATATTGCTAAAGTTGTTTCCCATTGTCAAGTATGCCAATTAGCTAAGGGAACTAAGAAGAATACTGGTATTTACACACCTCTGCACATACCTTATGAGCCTTGGCAAGACCTAAGCATGGATTTTATCCTTAGATTGCCTAAAACAATCAAGAGACATGATTCTATTTTTGTAGTGGTTGACAGGTTCTCTAAGATGGCGCACTTCATAACTTGTTCTAAGACTTCCGATGCAGTCTATATTGCAAAGGTTTCTTCAAAGAGCTTGTTAGACTACATGGGCTACCTTTAAACATAGTTTCAGACAGACGTGTGAAGTTCATGAGCCACTTTTGGCAAAGTTTATGAAAGATGTTAAGAACTAAACTATAGTTTTCATCGCCTTTTCATCCACAATTAGATGGACAAGCTGAAGTTATTAACCGTAGTCTGGGATATTTTTTACGATGTCTAGTTGGTGAAAATGAATCTAATTGGGATCAGATTTTACATATATTGCTGAATTTGCATACAATAGTTCAATTAATAGAACCACTGGACGTAGTCCTGCTGAAGTGGTGACAGGTTTGAAGCCTCAACAACCAATTGATTTGGTGTCTTTACCTCTTGAAACTCGTCCTAGTATTGAAGCTGAACTTTTTTCTAAGCATATCCTGGACATACATGATGATGTTAGAAGAAAGATTGCAATCAGCAATGAGAAATATAAGTCTCATGCAGATTTGCGACAGCGCTTTGCTGATTTTCAAGAGGGAGACATGCTTATGGTTTGTATTTGTCCTGAGAGGTTCCCTAGAGGTTCCTATAAGAAACTTCATTCCAGAAATGCTGGTCCTTACAAGATTCTCAAGAAAATTAGCTCCAATGCTTATGTCCTTCAGTTACCAGATGATTTCGGCATTAGTAATGTTTTCAATGTTGAAGATTTAACTGCATATACAGGTCCTGAAGATGATTATATTGCTGCTGCTCCTACAACAAAGCTTCCACCAACAGCACACTTAAAAGAAGAGATTGAAGATGTTGTTGATCACCAAATGGTTTCAACACGCAGTGGAGAATACCAAAAGTTCCTCATCAAATGGAAGGGTTATCCACTATCAGATTGTACATGGATTTCAGAGGCTGATTTTTCAAAAACTTAATCCTAAATGCTGTGAGAGATTTCATGCATTTAACTCGCCAGAGTCGAGTTTTTTCAAGCCAGGAAGAGATGATAGAGATAAATGGCAGCAACCTATTAAGGTTTATAAAAGAAGAGGAACAAACCCTTCCAAAGCTCAAGCTTTGATTTGGCATGAGTTGGAGGATGGAAATCTTAATTGGCAGCTTGCGCCTAAAAATTGTTTTGGTGTTTAGTTAAGTTATTTATTTTGTTTTAGAGTTTTTTTTTAATTAATTGCATCATGTAGTGTTGGTTAGGGTTTATTTAATTTTTATTTAAATTACTTAAGCAAGGGTATTTAGGTCATTTTACTTATTAAGGGAGCACAGGATTTCTCTTATAAATACTGTGCTATGGCTATGTTTAAAAGATTATTGATTGTTTTGATAAAAGATTCATATTTTCTAAGATTTCTTGAATTTTGGGATTGTGTGATGCAATCGAACTTTATATGACTCCTAAAGGTCTCTAGGAGTGATTCCTAGAATTTTTTCTTATTCATTCTCTTTGTTATCATAGTTTCTTTGCAAGTTACTGTTCCTGCAGCATTGTTACTGTTCCGGAGCACTGTTACTGTTCCACGGCAGTGTTCATTAGCCTAAAACCACTAAAAAACCCTAATATGAAAGTGTGCTACATCAATAAGCATTTTCTACATATGCTCACAGTTCTCAGCAGTTTAACAACTTCTTGTCAGTATGTAAAACTATATAATATACACATTAACAACCTAGTGGAAAGCCTTTTCAGTAGTTACAAAATCTACATGCGATAGTTCAATTACAATTATTTGCAATTGGTGATTTCTTATCCATCTTTTCTACCTTTTTCTTTTTGTTATCTAAGCCTAGAGAAACCATGAATCATTCAGGAACTAGAAACTTTCGCATGGCTTCATTAGAAAATTGATTCCACGTTACCATCATCTAGGTATTTATATCGTGTGAAAAAAGTTGATTCCATGCTACCATCATCTAGGTATTTATCTCATGTTAAAAAATATGCTTGTGATTCTTCAAGCTGCTTGCAAAATTGCCTTCTTAGAAAATTGATTTCCTATTACCCAGTACCATAAAGGATATTTATTGCATGTGATACATGTGTGAAAACACATGTCCATAATTATGTCTAACGACAACAACATTGTGCACCAAATTTTTGCAGAATCATTTTCTGGTTTCTTCCCAAAATTTTAGGAAATAACTAATGCAGTCAATTTTTCCTGAATACTTATCTTATTTTTGGATTCCAATTCCACATTAAGGAAATGGAGTATGAAAAGACAAATGTTATTTATTTATTTATTTCTTTTGTAAATATTAATTTTAAAAGTATTTTTGATATTAAATGAGTATCCCAATCGAAAAGCAAGAAATACAAACACGAACTTTTATACCTAGAAAGCAAGGTGAAAACAACATAAAAAATAAACCATCACCAGTTTTCTTCTAAATTATTAATTATTATTATCTTCAGGTGAAAAGGGAGTGGAAGAAACATAGTAATTTTATAACTTTTAAGTCTCCCGGAATAAAGAAATAGGGTGCAATAATTCAGAATAGACATTCACATGATAATAGAGGTAGATGCTGCTGAGGACTTGGTGCTTAGAAGATCCTCAATTTCAAGGATAAGCACATGATATCCATGCAATCTTCCAAAAGACAATCTTCATTCTGTTTGCAACATCCTTACCTCCTAAATGTGGGTGAACACATTTCCATTGTATAGTAGACAGTATCATGTACATGCAACTGAACACATTATTGTTAATCACAGATTAGCTGAGTTCATAAAATATACTACGAAGAAATATATATCAAAAGGAAAAAAGGAGACAAGGGCATGGAGACTGTAATTAATAATAATATGCCAACAGAAAAAAAAAAAAAAAAAAGGAAACATCTTTTACTCAATCGGTATTAAAAAATAAAAATTTCATCATCTGTGGATTACTCTTGCTATGAGATTTTTGTTTGAAAGTTCTAAACATTTCATATTCAGTCCAAGCTACAGCAACTTAAATCTCCATTGAGAAATACTAAATTCCAATTGTAAGGTGTCTAATTCAAAAAGATTGCCAAAAGGTCATCAAAACTACCTTACTCGACTTTGCATGAGCAACAGAAAATTGAGTCAGATCTTTGATGACTGGGAAAGCAACATCACCAGTACCATCCTTGCCCTATCATGCACAAATGAAACCACCTGGAAATTCAGTACATGCAGTAGAAGCAGAGGATAAAAAGTTCAGCAGACAGTGCATTGGCACTTCCATTGAAAATCGAGGCTTGCCTTTTCATATACATACAAGTTTCCATCAGCATGAGCAACAACAAAAGCACCATCACGGCCAGGGATCCATGCAACACTAGTACATCGACTGTCAGGAATAGCCAGTTGGTTGCTTATTCAGACCAGTAACTAGATGTTAAAGTGAAGATGTCCATGCTTAATATATAGGTACTAGATTTGGATATAAATCTCTTATGACTTACAACAGCAATATTATATAATAGATAGAATATACAAATTTAAGAAAAATATAAAAATACCAAGAAAAATATTCAAGTAGTCCATGCTTAATATATAGGTTCTAGATTTGGATATAAATCTCTTATGACTTACAACAGTAATATTATATAATAGATAGAATACACAAAATTAAGAAAAATACAAAAATACCAAGAACAATATTCAAATAGGTGCTCAACGACACCCCTATATTTTCAGTTTTTAAGCTCAGAAAAATCAGCAGAATCTAAGGAAAGTATTCAACACTTTTCTTTTCAAAGTCCCAATTTGGAAACATAAGCTGTGGGCAGCAACAAATGATGCAATTGCATGTTGTACAGTAAACATAAGAACCGTGAGAACAGAGAATAAACAAGGAACCAAAAGGCTTATGAGGCTGTTATAACATGATAATTTAGATTTGAGTAAAGCAAGCAATGAGAAAGAGAAGCCAAAAGAAATCTTGACTATGATAATTAATTTCTTGCCTGTTATTGATAGATCCATCTTTGTTATAATGTTGGGCACCCACAAGTTTTTGCCGAAATCTTGTAGTTGTTGCCTCAAAGATACTGAGTACACTACAAAAAGAACAATAACCCAAGGTAAGTCATAGAGCTAAATCTCCATTATTAAAAAAAAAAAAACTAATATTAATTGAGTCCAGTAGCTCTTTACCATCCCCACAATTCAATCCAATTATCAAGTCATGCCCGTCCTTTGATTCACAACCAAAAGCATGACAAACCGGATTCGAATTATTGAAGTGTATTGCTTTTATGGGATCCTACACACAAAGAGAATGTAACTCATTACTCCGAGAATTACAAGCGTTAGCAAGTTATTCAAGAAATTACAATTAACAAGTCCAATTACCTTATCCTGCGAATTAAGGTCGCTCACATACAAAGTGTCCCCCACATTGAATATCAAATACGTGCCTTTACCGTCAAAATTTGAGTTGATTATAGAATTAGAACCAGAACCATTCGAACCGGCAAATGAACTGCTCCTGTAAGCTCCACCATTGGTCTTGCTTGGCCCACCCCCACCAACAAAACTCAACCCTCGGCTGCCATTGCTGCTGCCCAGAAATCTCTGTGCCACATACCTCACTCCGCTGCTTGCGCTGTAGCTCGAGCTGGGGCCTACCACCGCTTGATTTGGCTTCTCCTTAAGCTGCGCTAGGGTTATCTAAACAACAAAAACAGAACAGAATTATACAAAAGTCGACATAAAAAAGAATATCGATGCATATATACGCCTCCATATATGCAAATATAAGTTCCATGGCTTCACCTTGATTTGCACTAAGGTGATCCAAATTCGAACAACATAACCTAATATCAATTACTCATGTCAACGTCCAGACACGAAACGCAGATGTCCATATCCAATACACATCTGTGGAAGCATATGCATACATATATCGTTATTAAAACCCTAGGAGGAGAGGAGCGAGAGACCTGAGTGACGGATTTGCCGTGGGCATAGGGAAGGAGGCCGGCGGGGTGAGTCTTCTCGGAATGGAGCTTGTAGCGGCCCTCCGGGGTTTTGAAGTAGGCCTTAAGACCTTGTGATTGAGGATTCGCGGTGGAGGACGGCGACATCGAGCCGTTGATGGTGGCGCTGTTGTTGCTGCTGCTGTTGATCATGTCGACGGCGATGGCAGTTGTCGATCTTGAGCATGCGTTCATGGCAATTCGGTCCCTCTCTGTGCGTGTCTCTCTCTCTCCAGGTCCTTCTCTGGCTTCTATAGTTTTCGACGTGCAAACTAGAAAGAATCAACTTGGAATTTAGCGATGGGGCTTTTAGAGTTTGAAGGATCGATTGGACTTTGGAGTTGCAGGTGACGTTGGAAGTGGACTAAAGAGTTGCTGGACACGCGTACTTCTACGATTAGCTGATATAGAGATGATTTAGTGCGGCTCAAGTGTGTTGCCCTTCTTCGAGCCATGCCATCCTAAATGCTTTCCCATCTGAAGGATTCCTTCCAGCTGATCTTCAAAATAGGGGTGTTTAATCCGGTGGGTCAAAGAAAGGTTGAATTGAAATATTTTGAATTAAAAAAATATGATACTGTAAGAGTATGATATAATTTTTATTATAAGTTAAACTGAATTACTCATAAAAATTATGAATTCTTTAAATTTACAGCACATAAAAAATATGAGTTTATTATGATTAATAAAAATACAGTAAATATAATAAAATAAAAATCTTTCTTACACTTATTTTATCCATTTGTTAATCTAATATTAATATATTTTTTACATATTAAGCACAGTTATTTAAAAAAAAAAAAACGTAAATATATTCGGCCTAGGCTAGAGCCAGTTGGGCTATCTTCCTTTTGAGCTGTCCAAATCAATTGGGCCTATTTTTCAGCCCTCTCTTCAGCAGCATGAAAGTCGGAGTCACGTATTCAAATCTTAATTGTTGTATTTCCTTCGTTCCTAATGTTTTGTATTCCTTGGATTACTAAACCAAAAAAAACAAAATATCCCGAGGGTTGCAACAAAGCATTGCAAAGGGTAGAAACAAAGGATCAGCAAGAATAGAGAAACAAAGTGAGGACAATAACAACAGTTAGCAGTGAATAATGGTGGTAAAAAGGTTAGGACGGAGAGGAGTCCGTCTTGTTGTAAGAAGTCGACCTAGAATCAAAATAGAAGCTGTTGACACAGAATGCAGAGGTTGTTAACACAAAACTGTTTAAAGCTGAGCAGAGCCTGACAACGAACAAAAAGAGATAAACAGTTGATGGTGAAGCCAGGATTTTACTAATCAAGTCAGTAACTTTCCTTAGCAGAGATAACTCTTTTCTATTTTGCTTTGGCGTGTTACCTTCTTTTGTATTATTGCTGCTCTTTTTGCATCCATAATTTTGAAGTGCAATAAAAATCAAGGAGATTAAACTAGATCATTGGCGGCGCCAATCTTTGACTTAAAGAGGTGTGTACTTTTTGAAGTAAAAAAAAAAAACAGAAATGAATCATTTAGCTGAAATATATATAACTGTTTGGTTAAAAAACACTTTGTCCACATAAAATCATTACCGAGGAAGTTGGATCTTTTAATGACAAATGATTTCTCTGTGTGCAAGCCTCCCTAATTCCAAAAATTAATTGTTTCCCAATTTATTTTTCTTTGAAAAAAGAAATAGACCCAAACAACCATCCTTACGTGCTATAGTCAGCTTCCAAAAAGGTATAATAAAACTCAATGTGATCTTCCCTTCTCTCTTAGATAGTTAGAGAACTGCCAATAGGAAACACAAGGTAGCAGAAGCTAGAGGAATCTGAAAATTGGCAATTATTTTGAATATCCAAGTAGGCCATAAAGACAACACTCCTGTTTGAAGCAAGTTAAAGATCTTGACAACTCAATTAGGATTGAGGATTTCCGAGAAATCAAATTTGTTATTCATCAAAGTGATTTATCCATCTAATGACATCCAAGATAATTATTATGGATAAGAAAAATATTGGAAATATCAAAAATTTAAGAAAAGCGGTTTTTATTTTTTGTTTTTTGGAGGGGATTAACCCTGTCTGCGAAAAGTAAAAGAATAACTAGAGTACAAAATGATAACAAAATGAAATATGCCCCGTACATTTGTTAAGTCAGCAAGAATTGGCTTCGACGTCAACCTCTAACTAAAAATCAAAAAGTTAACCCGATCTGGAAAGATATAAAAGAATGAGTCGCTAAATTCAGTGAGTGGTAGATGATACCTATTCTAACCATTTTAAGATATGCACTACAACGTATACCAAGTCATACATATACATACACATTTAGCAGTACAAGTACATCAAAATATATATGTAGGAGTATCATCATATACAGTCATCATTTCTCATGGCAGAACGTTTCATGCCTAAGGCATCATAGTCTCACACTGGACTCAAGGCATTCGCAATTAGGCCTATGGATTACTGTTCTCCAGTCGAGTCCTAATGTCCCAAATCTCATCACGACAATGCACATCATGCCTAAGGCACCACAACCTCACACCAAACTCAAGGCACTTGTTATTAGACGCTATAGATCACCATCCTCAAGTACGAGCCCTTGACGTCCCTAACTCATGACACCATATAACTCCTCACATATTTACAAAAAAACATTTTACATATACACATATACAGTTCATATATCAACATATGGGTGTCAAAACATGTGATATCAAAGCTCAGTGTCATTTTGAGCACAATAACATATCTCAGTAATTTTGCATATAATCAAAATACCGTTTGTATCAAAACAATATCCATGTCATAAAACACAATTTGAAAACACATGTGTAGAAAGAGTATTATCACTTACAGAACAAGGTCAAATCAAAAACTTAAGTCACCTGCCATGATTCAACAATCATCTTGTGTCTCTGCCAGTGTATCTATAACCACAACAGTACACAATTTAAATCATAACTCGAACTGAGACAAGAAGGACTCAATCGCCCAAAACTAGGCTCTGAACTCACTCTAAAACCCTTGCCTACATCTTAAGGCTCATTTCCCATTGCCCGAAACCCACACGACTCAAGAATACATATCCATTTCTCTTAAGAACCCTTAACCCGTGGTGAATCGGTCTCCAAAACCCTTGAACTAGCCTTAAACTCCTTTAAACCAGCTTGAATTGGACATGAACATCTCTGAATTGAACTGAACCGGCCTCAATTACCCTGGAACTAGATTGAACCAGCCTCAAATACCCAAGAACCGGATTGAACCAGCCTTAAAACTCTTAAACCAAGCCATTTGCACACAAAACCAACTTAAATAGTATTGAATCAACCAATTTTTTGATGAACCAAACTTCTTAGAGGTGTGAATTGGTCTTACCTTCTCAGAATCAATCTAAAACTGGCCAAATTTCCACTGAACTAGCCCTTTAACCATTACTGCCCTTATTCAGGAACCCTGGATACCTTATCCTAGCCTTGGCTATCCTATTCCAATTTCATTCTATTCTACCTCCACAATAGCATATCCTAAAATCAATATGCTAAGTTGACTCATTAAGTCAACTCACTTATTCTAGGCACTAGGCCGAGTCAACCCATCGAGTTGACTCACCTAGAATTCGGCCCAACCCACACACCTTGGGTTGGCCTTACTTCTATGACCCAAGGCCACTAACTCTGCCGAATAGGCTAAGCCCAAGCCCAAGCCCAAATAATTAGCCCAGCCCCCTTAGACCATTCCAAGCCCAACCAAGCCTAGCCTTACTGAGTTAATTTAATAAGTCGAGTCAACTTGGCCGAGTCAACTTAACACAAACTCGGATACTAGCCGGGTTTGTTTTCCTTACTTGATAACCTAGTTGCCAACCCAGTTATAGTTCCACGATACCTAACTCAAACAAAACAAAAAATTGCAATATTTAAGACATACTTCGATCAATGCAAAACCAAAGATTGCACAACTAGCCTAGACAACTCGATCACAAGCTTTTAATCAAAGAATAACTGATCAAAATAGCATCAAATCGTAGAAAATCACTTTTGGTCGTCTGTGAACCTGTCGACCAAACAAGTGCACAATACTCTCAAATTTCTCTCCAAATCTTGAAATTAGTTGAGGGGAAGTGCCCTATGGATTGCTTTGCACACCAATACACAGTTTTAAACCAAAAATTGGGTGCCATGATCACGGTATGGGCATCCCATTATTAGGTCCACTGTTGGACCGAACCTACAAGTCTTGTTCTCGATCTAGTCCCCCAACTTTGATTTCTTTCAATCTCACCCTCCGCAATTTAGATTCAATCCATGCCTCTTCTATATCCTTCAATTTGACCCTTGACATTTTCAATTTAACCCCAAACTTTCTAATTTCTTAATTTAGCCCCTCAATCTTGTAATTTCTTCAATTTCACCTTTCCAGAATTACGATTTGACCCCAGTTTCTTTTAATTTGAGCAATTAAGCCCTTAAACTTAATTATTGGCTAAAATCTTAATTATTTTTATAATTAGGATCATTACATAGTGACAAGAGGTGGGGCATCGATGGTAAATGGCAAGGGGCAATAGGTGACAACAAACGATAGTGGTCAACTGTGGTAAGTGAATATATTTTAATAGTAAAACAATATTGTATAAAAAGACTGAATAAATGTTAGATAAAATTATTTTACTTTCTTCTAATATAGTTTATCCAAATCTAATTACATAATTATTTAACATTTATTTTACTTGAACTTTTATCTAATTATTTTATCCAACTTACTGAACAGTAGATAAAAGTGAATAATTTATTCATATTTATTATTATCTAGCCTACGGAACACCTCCCAAGGAGCTATTTCCTTTTGTCTTAAAATCTAAAGCTATAAATATATGGATAAAGATATTTTTTTGGCCATTCTCTTAATTACATATTTTGGGAAACAGGAAGAGGTAGGCCCATTTGTATAATTTAAAAAAAAAATTCATAAGTGATTTTTTAAAAAGTAGAACTATGTATTTTTAAAAAGTTTTTTTTTCACTGTTTGGATGTAAAATATAAAAATACTTTTTTTTTTTATAAAATTATGATAAAAGACTAGTTTTTTTGTATTTGCTTTCCTTCTTAGTTTGTTTGGGTTTTGCAGAAAAAACGAAAAAAGAAAGAAAGAAAAATAAAAAGAAATAGATAAGGGCGAGGATAGAGGGAGTGTCGAGTGGTGATCAGTGAGGAGAATCGAAAGTGAGGATGGCAGCCATGCAAATTCAGGGGGTGGCCTCAAAGATTGACTCGACGGTTTAATTGCAGGCTTTGACGAAGGGTTGTGATCGGTGGCTGAGGGGCTGGAGATGAAGGTAGCCGAGAGACTGACAATAAGGATGACAGTCAATTGAGAATCGAAAGTGAGGACAATCGCCATACAGATCTGAAAGGTGGCTTTGGAGATCAACCGAATATATATATATATATATATATATAAAGCTTGTATAAAAAGCCACGGGGTGGACCCAACTATAGCCCAGTAGTGAGAGGGAATATGGGCCACTGGTCCTTGTGGTCAAAGCATCTGAGTTCACCCACACAGGGCATATGTTGTAGGATCCCCTAACAGCAGCCGTGCGGAGGCCCAGCTAAGTCCTCACTCGAAGCATTTTTTTTTTTTTTAATTAGTGGACCTCAGAGTGGCATTTTGATAAACAAAATTAGTAAGACAACTGTTCATCTTATTCCGCCTTGTTACGATAAAATTGTCGAACCTCACTCAATTAATGAATTCTGTTTTGAGCATAAAAATAAAAATCACTGATTGAGTGAAAGGTCAAAAGACAGGGTGAATTTTGTATAAAGTTAATCTGTAAATGGCTGCAATAGTAAAGTGATGACTGTATGCAAAATAAACTTAAATAAGTTAAAAAAAAAGAATCATGTGTCAAATATTTGATGAAGTGTAACAAGTCTCCCGTCGTCACATCAATATGAATGAAAAGAAATCAACTTTATTGACCCCTTCCTTCCTGGCCTATGTGAAATTGGAGTCAAGGTAGGCATTTTCTTTTGGAAAATAAAAACAGAAATATTGTTCTTTGAAAAACCCTTTTAAGAGTTGAATAATAAATTACATTTTTTTTTCAGAAACCAATTTATTTCTCCTCCTCCTCCTCCTCCTCCTCCTCCTTAATTTTTTTGAATAGTTTTGAAAGTGAAAGTAAAGAGAAGGCTGAGTGGATGAACATTGGATAGAGATTGTTGCTCATTAATGATGACCTAATATCACTTTCGGAAGAGAATGAGTTATAGTTTATTGTTTTGGGGATTTATTGACCCATCATAGCAACTTGCTATAGCATTTTGTTAATCCGTTTTCTGACAAGATATGAAAGATTTAATAACTAATAAACTTGTGAATCAATTGGTTATCAACAGTTTCTTTGGACAAAAGAATACATTCCCAGGTTAAATGTTTGCATTGGCACACGAGGGAATCTCAATATATGGATCTTTTAAGAACATTTTACATATTTAGATTGTTATAGATTATAATTTGAGACTTTATTAAATTGAAGTATTGGAGATATAATTCCTGAATTTTTTTCCTAATAAAAAATTCATATGTTTTAAAATTTAAAAATTCTTGAACTTTTTAAATTATTATCAAAGTCAATCTTTGTGCCTATTGCGAGCGTTATTATTTTTTAAAAAATTGTTAAATTTTAGAAATAACTAAAAAACCACTGGTAATATAAATATTTGGATATTTTACTAATTTTGTTAAAAAAATAAACTAAGTTGATAGATGAATATTTGTTAAAATAGTGTTAATAATCGCTTAACACTATTTTTCATGTTAATATATCTAAAATATCTATTCATTTAAGAATATATTTGTTTTAGAAAAATTTGAGTTATTTACAATTATATTATTACTACAAAAAGTAAAGGTTTGAGTGTTTTTTACTTATAATTACTTTTATTAAAATATAAAATATAGTTTAGAAAAAAAAATCTCAAACATATAAAATCACTTTTTTCATAACTAGAAATTGAAAACTCCTATGAATAGGCATTTTGTCATTTTAAACACTCGGTTGGAGATCTACGGATTGAGTATCATAGTCTCATTTGCTTATATAATATTTAGATGAAACCTTAATCACTTAGGGCCCGTTTGGATTTTTTTTTTTTAAAAAAACACTTATTGTAAAAAAATATATTTTTGTATAAGATTAATAAAAAAAATTAGAAGTATTAAAAAAGTAATTTTTTGCTTTTTTTAAAAAATTGATAGGACTAGTTTCTAAAATCATCTCTTATAATAGAAGAAAGAGAAAGTAGTGAATAAAACTAGAATAATATTTTTTTAGGTAATAATATTCCTTACATGTAAAAAAAAGATACATATAATTAATCTTTTATGGTAATTTTATAAAATAATACTTTTGTAATTTTATGCATCCAACTAGTTAAAAAATAATAAAAATACTTTTACTTTTAAAAAAACTTATCCAAACAACCCTTGTATTAATGACTTTATATTGAAATTCTGAATAAATAAACGATATTTTTTTATATTTATCACTTTAATTGATATTATAGTCACTTTTCCGTTATAATATCAAAATCTGACCAAAATAACCGTTAAATTTGTTTAAATTGAACGACTTGGACGGTGGCAAACATTCGGGAGATTCTATTCTACGAGCACAGGAGCAAACATGCACCAAAAATGGCCAAGCTTAACCTCTAGTAGCAGTAAGACTTGAATCTACGCCTCTCGGCCACTTCCAGTAATGTCACTCACCCATTTTTCTTAATCTTGAGTAATCCTACCGTATTCTATCGGATTATCAAACGTGTCCAAAGAAAACAGCTTTGCATATCTATCGGATTATCAAACGTGTCCAAAGAAAACAGCTTTGCATATCCATTCTTTTTGCATAAATATAAATAAATTTATTATTTTTATACAAATCCGGTTCGTAAAACAAATTATGCATTATATACCTACGTCCATTTTTCACTTTAAAAAAAAAAAAGAAAAAAAGAGATGGCCACGTGGGACCATCCCCTGAAAAATTATTATCAATTATTTTTTCCTTAAATTTGGGGCAAAACTAATCATACACTTCGGGATGCTTTTATTAAGTGAAGCCTAAGCAATCCATAAGAAAAAGCGGCCATGCCTTCACCCCACCCACTTGCGATCTCCTCTGTTTTTCCTGCCTTCTCAAGCAAACCATCTGATGGAATAGTACCACTCTTCCCCACTTCTCCTTTTTCTCTCCCTACAATGATTCAGACAGAGAGATGCCACGGTCCCCCAGAATCAGACTTGCAAATACACGACCACCGGACATATATACGAACACCACGTCACTCTGTTCTCGTACAAGTTTATTGTCTTATGAATTCATTTGATTTGACTGTAATATGATTCCAAAATAATTATAAATATCCAAATAATGTTACATAAATCGGGTCTCTAATTGGATTTGATTTAAAAATAAATTTTAAATTGGTTTTTATTCATCAAATAAATTATATAATTTCTATAAGTTATGCATAACACTTGGTTGTTTGCAATTGAAAATGTAAATACTATCAAATAATAAAAAACCAAACCAAACCAAACCAAACCAAATCTGGTTTGGTTGGTATTCGGATTTGGTTTTATTTAACCCATTGTACAAGTTTAGATAGAAAGAAGTTGAAAGACTCAAATTACTATCTTTACAGAGCAGGGACTTGATTCTTCTAACTAGAAATTGGAACTTACCAACTTCTGCTGATATAGACATAAATGGGAGCTAACCATAATAGCTGCCTCTCACCGAACAGCCCCCCATCTTTTCCATCCATAAAACCCCTTCTTTCTCCACCTTCAAGGACCACACTACCATCTGCCCAATCAAACCCTCTGTAGCACTCGGAGAGAAGCAGAATGGCTAAAATGTCGAAATACTTCGTCTTCTTTCTCTCATTCTTCCTGCTCTGTCTCTCCCCAATAGCAGCTCAGTCTCCGGCGGCGCTCGCTCCGGCCCCGCTGGTCCCACCAACATCACCAAGATCCTAGAGAAGGCCGGGCAATACACAGTCTTCATCCGGCTCCTCGGCACCACCCGGTTGGCGACCAGATCAACAGCCAGCTAAACAACTCCAATTCCGGCATGACCGTCTTTGCCCCGCCGGATAACGCCTTCTCCAGCCTCTCCGCCGGCACCCTCAACTCGCTATCCGACAACGAGAAGAACGAACTAATCCAGTTCCACGTCCTCCCCCACTTTACTCTCCATGTCCCAGTTCCAGACGGTGAGCAACCCGCTTAGGACCCAGGCAGGCGACACCGGAAGCGGCCAGTTCCCACTCAACGTCACCACCACCGGCAACAACCAGGCAAGGGCAACTCACCTCACTGTAATTTGGAAAATAGGAAATATTCTGAATTTTATCATAACTTAAGTATTTCAAACTATCCCTCCCCTTAAAACATTGAACTTCACATTCACTATTCAATTTTAATATTGCAAGCCCAAAACTCCATATTAAAAATGTAATTAAACATTTAAATGGGTAATTATACTTTTTTTTATATCAATTTCGAATTTGAGAGTTACATTTGCCCCCCCCCCCCCCAAAAAAAAAGATTAGTCTATTATGTTAAAATTTAGAAAAATTTAATATTTAAAAATTTTACCATCTAATTCTTTATTTATACTTAAAGTAAAAAATAATAAAAAGGATTTATTTTTATTGTGATTCTTTTTATATTTTAAGAACTCATAAATTTCGAAATGAAATTTTTAAATAAATCCTAATTAATTTTCAAATGCTAAAAGTTTATAAAAAATATCCTAAAGTTTCCAACATTAAAAGTTTATATTGTTAAAACCTTGTTAATACTTAAGCCCCGGTGAATGAAGCTTCTGACTTTCACTGCTACAATCAGGTCAACATTTCCACCGGTGTCGTCAACGCCACGGTGGACAACACGATCTACACGGATAGTAAGTTGGCGGTGTATCAGGTGAACCAGGTGCTTCTTCCTCTGAGCCTCTTCGGCTCCCCGGCTCCGGCGCCAGCGCCGGCTACGGCACCCGAAGCTCCGAAGAAGAAGAAGGCGAAGGTAGCGGCGGCGAGTCCCAGCGCGGACCTGGAGCCTTCTGGGGCGGCTAGTGTCTTCCCGCGGGGAGTTGTGGCGGTCGGGGTGGCTGCGATTGTGGGGGCGTTTGCTTTGTGACATTGAACGGTCGTGATTGCATCAGACGGACGCATTGATTTTTTGTGAGTCACATTGGATGGCAATGATGGACAAATGGTGAGTGGCTCAGGAGTCTGGTTTTGTAATGCCAATTGTAGGCTTTTCTTTTCGGTTGGGTCTGTAATTTTCATTTTTCTTGTTTACAGATTTGTGAGTTCATTCGTATGTTGTTTTATGGATTCCCTTGTAATTTGCGATTTTGTATGCCATAATTGATATGGGATTGGATCAGATTATTCTCTTATGTCTTTCATCCCTGAACGTGGGCAAAAATAATTTTGTAATGGAGTTTTTTTGATCATAAGGTAACTAAATTTTTATGATATATACCCAAGATTTTATTTTAACTATTTTTGATAATCATAAAACACAATTTATATTATTTGAAAAGTATTTAAAATTTTGTCAAAGAACTATCACTTTTCTGGCCGATGGGGGATCCAAAGTCTCTTTTCATTATTTTTTTTATTTGTTATTCATGAATTATTTGTTTTATGTATAATATGAATATTTCATTATATTTCTATTTTACTACGAATTTTTTTTTGTAGGAGTTACTATTTTTTAAAACATGTTGAAGAATAAAAATATTAAAAAAATGCTGAAAGTATATAAATTTAAAATGTTTGCATATTTTGCTCAAAAGTAGAAAAAGTTGATAAATGAATATTTGGTAAAATAGTTGTAATAATTGCTTTTTTGCTAAAATGTATAAATTACTCATTCATTTAATAATTTTTTGTTATAATATATTAACAATTTAATACTTTCATAAATTTAAAAATTATCTTAAATTTTAATATTTAGTATTTAATTATAATATACAATAATTTTAAATTTTCTGGGCTGGGCTACCTGAACAATTCTTGGTGCACGCTTGGGCCAGTGAGCTTTTGAGGGCTGGGCCTCTGTCTTTCTTAATGGTGTTGACCGTAGGCCCATTTCGTTGATGTGCAGAAATAAGGCTAAATTGAAGCAATTATAATTTTAATATTTTCCATTTTCTTTCTCTATCATCTTCCCCGTTAATTATTATTCTCCAATTACCAGTAAACCTTGTGTGTAGATGATAAGCATTTGCGTTTCAAACTGCTATATTTGAAATATTACAAGTCATATTGACCATCAGAAATCAACTTATATGAACTAAAAAGTTAAAACACAGTCTAGAATTGAGGACTGGACGTAGCATCTCAGCCGGCCCATAAAGGCAAAAAACTGTAATACTCTTAATTTTGGGTTAATTAAAATATTTAAAAATTTGAGAGTTTAATTAAAAGAAACAAAAAGTTGGAAGGTCTAATTGGAAATTAGAGGATTCAATTGAACAAAATTGAAATTTGTAGGGCCTGAACGGAAATAATGTGAGTTGATAGGGACTAGATTATACTTGACCAAGAATTTAAGGACCAAATTAAAAATATCAAAAAACTGGTTTTGAGTTTATTTTTAAACTTCTAGATTCTACAATTAGTATTATTAAATTCGATAAATCAGAAGCTATTATTTCAGAATTTTTGTTATATAATGTGCAATTGGGGACGTAGATGAGAAGCCCTCAATCAATTTTTGAAAATTGAGTTTCTAACCTTGTTAATTTTGTTGTTTTTGGTCCACCATCTGTCCGTCATTGTCGACTGAGCTTTGGCCAAAAATTGAGTTAATTGAGAGTGTTTTCGGCTAATCTACCACAGTGCCACTATTGCCTAGCAATTTTGACCACCATCATGGACTTTGATTGCAAAATTTTGAAGAAATTTTTAGATAATTTTCTAATCTTTGCTTTTGGGTTTCTCATAGGTGAAATGAGTTAAAAAGATAGACCTAATTGAAGTTCGAGTCTACCTCCTGGGTTGGATCGAACTGAGATTAAGGCCTTAATAAATGGGCTAGCCCAAATGGGCCTAGGCCGAATATTTTTAATGATTTGGGTTTGGATCGTGGCCAGTGGGCCAGGCTATTAAAGAATTTGGGTTAGGACTAGGTCAGGAGTGTGAGTTGGATCAGATATGAGATCTAGATTCGAATAAAATAAATAAATTAATAAATAGATTAATGGATAAATAAAAGGAAAATTTGGGAAATTGGTCAGTTCAAGGGATTAACCGCCAGTTCACTTCTGATTCAAGGCATAATAGGTTAGTTTACTACTTAAACCAAGGGGTTTAATGCTGGTTTTGGGTTAATATATCTAGTTTAAACCATAAACCATTGAATTAGGGTTTTTAATCACTAGTTTATTGACATATTAGACTAGTTTTGGGTATAAATATATCGATTCAATGCATTACAGGCCGGTTCAGGGTTGGTTTAGTGCTTTACAAGTTGGTTAAGTGACCTAATGACCAGTCCATGCTCGGTTCAGCATTCTGATGGGCCGGTTCATGACCGATTTAGTACTTTAATTGGTGGTTTTGAGATTTAATAAATTGGTTTTATGTTTTATGAGATCGATTCAAGACTTTAGTGCTCGGTTTGTAAGTTATTTGATCGGTTTGGGACTTTAATAGCTCAATATATGTTTTGAGCACAAAAATCTATAATTTTACTTAGATTTTTAATTGAAAAATTTTAATTATTTGATTCTTAAATGTATTAGAAACTTAAAATAACATATTTTTATTATTTTTTTGATTTTAGATCCTTTGTATGGTTCTCGTCCAGCTTGTATATCATCAGAGATCAGTTTGCTCGATTTCCATTGGTTCTGTGAGTAATATGTGCGTTTATGAGTTTTTATTATTTTCCATATCTATTATAAATTCTAATTTTACATGTATACTTGATTTCAAAAAATTGAATTAAATTTTATTATAAAAGCATAACAAGAGACATATATGTAATTTTTGAAATTGTTTTAGAAAATTAACCTATTTATATCTGTAAATGAAAAAATTCTGTTAGACTATTTTTGTTTGTTTTTGAAAAACTATTTTAATGAAATTTCAGATTTTTAGAACACTGTAACTATCGGTAATAGGTGTTAGACTAAGTGCACTTTGGGCTATACCCCAAATTAGCAGGGTGGTGCTAAACTACCATGTTGGGCCGGTATGGGAGACCTATATATTTATATATCAACAAACTAAGTGGTTGCTATCTTGATTTCTGATTTTTGATTTCTGTTACATTCTATATTATGAACTCCTTCAATTTTGGATGACTATTAAATTCTATTTTCTGTAAAGCTTTTTTATTATATCTGTTATACCTGTCCCTCATTCTTATAGATTTATATTATTATTCACTGGGTCTATCCTATAATACCCCTAATTTAGGGGTATTTATGCAATTTCAATAATATAAGAACTTACTTGAGTAGATTGAAACTATTAGGGACTAATTGTGAAAAAATCATGAACTCGGGGACCAAATCAAAGAAAATCAGAAATCTTCAGATTTTGATAATCCTTTGATATGGATATCTAACAATTTGCTCAAGATTTTATTAAATATAGGTGTGAGTGTGATGAGTGAAGAAAAACCCCAAATCAATTTCATTTTTTAGACTCGCAGCATACCGAAATTTCTGAAATTTTTATAGATGGGAGTTTGAGCGTTTGGGTTGATCAGATTTTGGACTTTGAGTAGATTTTCACAGTTGAACTAGGAAGAAGAGGATCAAGCTATGTCGAGCACTCGACTATAGCCATCGATGAGGAACACCAAGCCATTCTACAACTAGGTATGCCCTTGTTATAGATTTCTATGGTTTTGGGAAGGACTAGTTGGGTTGGGATGAACCAACCCGAGGCAATGCGAGTCTAGGCCAAAGCTTAGGACATTGGGTTGGAGCTCCCGAATTGGGCTTGTATGGATCAGCCCCAGAATTGAGCTAGGCGAAAGGATTGCTAAGGGATTGGGTTTTGAACAGATTTAAGCCTAATGCCCAGAACAGGAAGATTAAAATAATAAAAAATAAATAAGTAAATAGACGGGAAAATAGAAGGAACGCCCAGCTCACAAGGATTTCAGCGGTTTTCTTCCGGTTCAGGGGTAAATTAATTAGATAATTAATTAAATTAATTGATGTAATTCTGGTTCAATGAAAATATCATTATTTTAGACCCAATTTAAGGGTATTAATACATAAAATCGGCCAGTTCAACATATAAATGGCTGGTTCAGTGCCTTTTTGGGCCGGTTCAGTGTTTTTTAGTCCGATTCAAAGCTGTTTTAGGGTAGTGAAAGATGATATTTGGCCGGTTCAGTAATATAAGGCCCGGTTCATGGCCGGTTTAGCCTTTTAACGGCTGATTCATAGCCGGTTCAGCCTTTAGTGGCCGGTTCATGATCAACTCAGTACATTAAATGATAACTTTAGGTTTAAATAGACTATTTTTGATATTTTAAGAGATTGGTTTATGACTTTGATACTCGGTTCATGATTTATTTGACCGGTTTGGGACCTTAGTTGCCGTATTATGGGTTCAGGCATGAAAACCTAGAATTTTATTTGGTTATGTGATTAGGAAATTTCCTTTATTGATTATTAGAAGCATAAATTGAAATATGTTATTATTTCATGATTTTAGATTGCTTGTACGATTCTAGTTGAGCTCGTGTTGATAAATATTGGAATTTGTTGATTTTCGTCATTTTGTGAGTAATAATATGTATTTATGAGTCCTTTTGCTTTCTGTATCTGAAATAAATCTAGTTTTATATTATATATCTGTTTTCTAAAAAAATTGATTAAATTTTGTTAAAATATATAACAAGGGACGTGCATGTAATTTTGAAATTATTTTGGAAACCTATCTGTTATTTAAATTTGATTTAATTTTATATCAGTAAATAGAAATATTTTGTCAAATTGTTCTGTTATTTCTAAAAAAGAAATGATTTGAGGGAGTTTTGAATTTTAGAACACTGCAACTAATGGCAGTATGCGTTAGGTTGATTTGCACCCTATATGGATCCCCATCTAGCAGGGGTGATGGTGCTAAACTTTTTGATTTTGGTTTATCAGCTTTAGACTGATTTACGCCCTGTACGGGTCTCCATCTAGTTGGGGTGATGGTGCTAGATTTTTTGATTTCTGTTTATCGGCGTGGCTATTATACTGCCGTTCTATTATCCAGTATGACTGATATGTTACCATCTTGTTATCTAGGTAGATTGATATGTTGCCATCCTGTTATCCGGCATGTATTGCCATCTTGATTGCTGGTTGACTGTTTGTCGTCGTCCTATTTCCCAATATATGTTACGTTCTTGATACAAGCTCTCTAAATTATGAAAATGTTTTGCTTTAAAATTTTGTTTTTTTCAGTAAATTACATGTTATACCAGTATGCATGTCAATTGTTCTTATAGATGCAGATTATTATTTACTAGGTTTATAGACTCACCCTTATTTTTTTTTTTTTCAGATTCTGAGTACGTTGGTCCATTGGATCTTGCTATTTGAGAGGATCCACATTATCAGCTATTTTTGTTTAGACTTTATTTTCAAAGTTAGTTATTCAGTTTCTATCAGACTTTGTATTCCTAGTATTTTAGTATGCCCTATTTGACTGCAGACAAGATTTCTGTTTTGTGTTGATAGTTCAGTTAGTATGGTTTGGATTGTATTTTGATTTATATTAGATTTTTTTGTTCAGTTAAAATTTTGTATTTCCGTTAGGCGGGCGGGTTTGGGATTTTTCTAACCCTTGCGCCAGTCACGTATCTGATTTCAAGTCATGACATGTCCACTCACCCCTTATTAGTTTTTAGATTTAGAGTTCGAAATTCTGTCAGATCTTGCTACTTAAGAGGAGTCCATTGATCTTACTCTTTCTCTTTCTTGATCGTAGAAATTAGTTATTTGATTTCGGTTTTTTGTTAGAATTTGTACTCCTAGGTTTTTTAGTTAGCTTGATTTGACCACAGCCAGGTTTTTGTACTGATATACTAATGGTTTAATTGAAATTTGAATTTAATTTTTTTAGTTTAATTTATTCAGAGTTATCTATTTAGCTTGCAGGATTAGAATTTATTTTAACCTTAGTGCTAGTTATGGATCTAATTCCTAGGTTGTGACAAAGTTGGTATCAGTGCTCTAGGTTATCTGTGGTTGATGGAGCCACCATTCATCTATAGGGTCTTGATTATGATTATGAGCCGACCATTTTCATAATTGAGATACTATAGGAGAACGGTTAGGAGTTTTTCCAATTTCGATTGATAATCAGATCTTGCATTCATTCTTACTCTTGTCGTTTCGTATTCTAAAATGAAATCTCTTAATAGGTGGATGCTATGTATGAGAATCCTATCCACGATCCTGAGAATAAGAGATCAGTGATTCTAGAGACACCACTAGACAGATTGCTTTCCTCTCAAATTTTGCATGAGATACCACCCTCTACACCAACGCGGGGAAGGGATCGAGGTGGAACCTGAGGTAGAAGAAGAGTCGTGGGAGGACAACCAGCGAAGTTAGGTCAATCGAACTAGAGATGTTACATAGCCTTCTAATGTCTCCGGCTGAGTAGTTGATGTCATGTAAGGGATTTAAGGTATGTAGTAGACTGATGGCGAGCATGACTGGTTTTGTAGTAGATGACGGTAGTCCTGATGGAGAGACTACTCAATCAAGGACGAGCAGGGACTTAGATGCACACTGGCACTGAGAGACGGGAGGTTCAGCATAATGGACAACAAACCCTTGCCCTGAGAGTTTAAGAGATTTCCCTTGATACAGGACAAGAAGTTCAAATGCGTACAAGGTAGGATCTCATAGAGCTTAGTTAATCACAACACAAGAAGGCTAGAGGTTTAAGTAGGTGTCAGGGCTGTACTGGGAAGATTGATATGTTGCCATCCGTGTTATCCGGGCATATATTGCCATCTTGATTATCGGTTGACTGTTTGTCGTCATCCTATTTTCCGATATATGTTATGTTCTTAATACGAGCTCCCTAAATTATTAAAAAGTTTTGCTTTAAAATTTTGTTTTTCAGTAAATTACATGTTATACCAGTATGCATGTCAATTGTTCTTGTAGATGCAAATTATTATTTATTGGGTCTATAGACTTACCTTATTTTTTTTTTTTTTTCAGATTCTGAGTACATTGGTCAAGTGGATCCTGCTATTTGAGAGGAGTCCACATTATCAGCTGTTTTTGTTTAGACTTTATTTTCAAGTTAGTTATTCAGTTTCTATCAGACTTTGTATTCCTGGTATTTTAGTATGCTCTAATTGACTGCAGATAGGATTTCTGTTTTGTGTTGACAGTTTAGTTAGTATGGTTTGATTGCATTTTGATTTATATTAGATTTTTTTGCTCAGTTAAATTTCGTATTTCCGTTAGGCGAGCGGGGTTGGGATTTTTCTAACCCTTGCGCCGTCACGTATCCGATTTCGGGTCATGACGTTGTCTACTCACCCCTTATTAGTTTTTAGATTCAGAGTTCGAAATTATGTCAGATCCTGCTACTTGAGAGGAGTCCATTGATCTTACTCTTTCTCTTTCTTGATTGTAGAAATTAGTTATTTGATTTCGGTTTTTTTGTTAGAATTTGTACTCTTAGGTTTTTTAGTTAGCTTGATTTGACTATCGCCAGGTTTTTGTACTGATATACTAATGGTTTAATTGAAATTTGAATTTAATTTTTTTAGTTTAATTTATTCAGAGTTATCTATTTAGCTTGCAGGATTAGAATTTATTTTAACCTTAGTGCTATGGATCTAATTCCTAGGTTGTGACAAAGTTGGTATCAGTGCTCTAGGTTATCTGTGTTGATGGAGCCACCATTCATCTATAGGGTCTTGATTATGATTATGAGCTGACCATTTTCATAATTGAGATACTATAGGAGAACGGTTAGGAGTTTTTCCAATTTCGATTGATAATCAGATCTTGCATTCATTCTTACTCTTGTCGTTTGTATTCTAATTGAAATCTCTTAATAGTGGATGCTATGATGAGAATCCTATCCACGATCCTGAGAATAAGAGATCAGTGATTCTAGAGACACCACTAGACAGATTGCTTTCCTCCCAGATTTTGCATGAGATACCACCCTCTACACCAACGCGGGGATGGGATCGAGGTGGAACCTAAGGTAGAAGAAGAGGTCGTGGGAGGACAACCAGCGAAGTTAGGTCAATCGAACTAGAGAGGTTACATAGCCTTCTAATGTCTCCGGCTGAGTAGTTGATGTCATGTAAGGATTTAAGGTATGTAGTAGACTGATGGCGAGCATGACTGGTTTGTAGTAGATGATGGTAGTCATAATGGAGAGACTACTCAATCAAGGATGAGCAGAGACTTAGATGCACACTGGACTGAGAGACGGAGGTTTTAACATAATGGACAACAAACCCTTGCCCTGAGAGTTCAAGAGATTTCCCTTGATACAGGACAAGAAGTTCAAATGCGTACAAGGTAGGGATCTCATAGAGCTCAGTTAATCACAACACAAGAAGGCTAGAGGTTTAAGTAGGTGTCAGGGTTGTACTAGTAGTTTCAAAGTGACCACAATGCCAGGCTAGTCTAAGACCTAGATGTAGGATTTCCTTAGATTTAAGCCACTTACTTTCTCTGGATAAGATGCCATTGAGGATCCACAATAGTTCATTGATTAGATGGAGATTATATTTGAAATGATGAAGTGGTTCTAACTGTAGATGTGTGGAACTAGTTACTTGTAGATTGCAAGATCTGGCTCGATCATGGTAAAAGACCACTTTATGTGGGAGATCTAGAGATGTAGCATCAATGACCTAGGAGGAATTTGTCACTACATTCATGAACAGGTTCTTGATAAAAATAAGAGAGATAAGTTGGCAGTAAAGTTTGAGTACCTAAGATAAACATCCAGCATGACATTCCTGATTACGATGCAAGGTTTAACCACATTTCTTTTACACCTCACACTTAGTAACTGATGAGAGGGTGAAAGTCAAAAGATTATTAGGGGTTTGTTGGAGCGTCTATTTTGAGTCTTAGCATCTCATATGGGATGTATACATATGCTAAGGCTATGGATGCTGCACAAGCCACTTAAGAAAGAGGAATTGAATAGAGGGCTTTCAAGGAGACAAGGAAGAAAGTCAGGACTTCAAGATCTTTTAGTGGTTATGCGAGTAAAGGATTAGGGTTTCAGAACCATCAGCGTACTTCGCAAACCAAGCTAATGTATTTTGGACGATTGTCTGTAGCTATCTCTACACTAGTTATGGAGAGTAAGAGTGTGGTGCAGTATAAGCATTATAGTTTTGCACCATATAATCGTGATATTTTTGGTTTGTCGTATTTGCAGGAGTAAACATCAAGGACAGTGTTGCAGGGAAAGTGGTGCTCGTTATCGATACAGTGAACTTAGATAGAGTTAAGGAGACTACCCGACGTGCCGATATTTTAGATAGGTTAGCTGAGGTCTTACTTGGCATGCAAGGGGCATAGCAGACTATGATTGCCATGATGGAGAGAATACTGGACCAGGGGAGGACCCGAACTCCAATGAATACAAGTCTAGGAGTGCCAGAGGTTGGTGTAGCTGGCTAACCAAGCTCAGTTTAGATGACTCAGGAGATTTCCCTAGGGATTGGGCAGGAGTTAGTCTAGAGAGGCAAGAGGTCCATGCCGATACTATTATAGCACAGGCAGCCTTGGAGCGTTATCAGCATGAGATGGGCTTGATACTTAGTGATGGACTTCCTTAAGTTTAAGCCACCTACCTTCTTTGGAAGAGGGCCTATCGAGGATTCGTAGTATTTTATAGACTCAATGGAGGTCATATTTGAGGTGATAAAATGTTCTAGTTTGAGGCGCATGGAAATAGTCGCTTGTAGATTATATGTTTGGCGAGGTCTTGGTATAAGACCACATCATCTGGGAGGCTTAAAGAGGCAGCGCTGATGACATGGGAGGAAATCGTCAGTGCATTTTATAATAGTTTTTTATCGGCAAATAAGAGAGACCAACTAGCAATAGAGTATTGAGTGCCTTCGACAGAGAGTTGACGTGATAGTGCCGGAGTATGATGCTCATTTCAACCATTTGTCCTGATATGCTCCGCACTTGGTAGCTGATGATATTATGAAGGCCAAGAGATTCATTAGAGATTTGGTGGCACCTCTATTCCATGCTTTGGCTTCACAAATGGGAAAATACACTATGTCAAGGCAATGGATGCTGCCCTAAGCGATAGAGGCTAAGAGATTGAGTAGAGGGCGGTGACAGACCCTAGGAAGAAGGTTAGGACCTTGAGATTCTTTAGTGGATGTCAGAGTTCATATAAGGGTTCAACATTTCAGGGTTCTCAATGCCATACGTAGGCTGAGGCACCATGCCCAGGACGACTGTCAGCAGTTATTTCTACACCAATTACAGGAATAAGGGTGTGGTGCAGTCTGAGTAGTATAGATCTGCTACATATATTATGATGCCCTAGTTTGTGGTACATGCGAGTATAAGCATCAGGGGCAGTATCGTAGGAATAGTGGGGCTTGTTATCGTTGCAGCAAATTTGGACATAAGATTAAGGACTGTCTGTAGTTAGACACTCATGTACTAGGTAGTCTGACAAAGTGGTTTAGCCTAATCATGATCAGTCAGCTCGAGCACATGGATAAGGTTCGAGTGGCAGAGGACGTGGTCAGATCGGGAGAGGCCAGGCACACATATATGCCTTGAATAGACATGATGCTCAGGCGTCTAAAACTGTGGTTACAGGTATGATTACCATATGTTTTTTTGATGCATGTACACTATTTGATCCTGGATCTACTTATTCCTATGTTTCCCTGATTTTTGCTATTCGATTTGAGTCTCTATCTATTCTCTTGAAGCAACCTTCTTTGGGCTACCCCCACAGGGAACTTGTTTGGTTTTACAAGTATATAATTCCTGTCCAGTTCGGGTGAAAGATAGGGAGTTCATGAAAAATTTGATGATTCTAGATATTTCTAATTTGACGTAATCTTGGGTATGGATTAGTTGGCTTCTTATTATGCCACATTGGATTGCCATACTAAGATGGTGAAGTTTGAGATACTTGATGAGCCACCACTTGTATTTCAAGGTGATTATTAGCTTAGCCCCTGTTCGAGTTATATCATATATGAGGGCTAAGTGCCTTTTATCTAAAGGTGATAGGGGTTCTTGGCTTTAATCAAGGACACAAAAAAAAAAAAAATGAAAATAATGGCAGTTAATATTGCAAAAAATGGCAGTCACTAAAACCACCGAAATTTGCGGCGTCATTAGGTATTATACGGCAGTTCGGTACCAACTGGCGTAATTGTCTGTATATAACGGCGGTTACATTACGGCTGTTTAACTGTTGTTATTTTCTGGCTAACTAAAGGTGTTAAATTGCCGTTGCTGACGCAATTACATAATGGCGGTTTACCTACTGTAATTCACGCAGAAAGTAACGACGGTTAAATCGCTATACTGACGGCGGTTTACTCGCTATTAGTTAGCCAGAAAATAATGTGGATTCAACCGCCATTATTGATGGCGGTTCAATCGCCGTTAGGTGGCGGCTGAACCACCATTATTTGCTAGGCAAACCACCGTTATTGATGGTGGTTAGTTAACGGTGGTTGAGCTGCCGTTATTGGATAGGATAAGGACAGTGGTTCAACCGTCATTATTACTAGGAAAATGAGGGCGGTTTGACCGCCATTAATAGCCGATGCTTACGATAATGGCGGTTCAACTACCGTTAACTACATGTAAAAAATGGCGGTTCGACCACCGTTTTTTGCGCAAAATTGAAAAAAAAGAAAGCTAATTGATCATGCAGCCCACCGTTTTTGGCATTAATTTGGGAAAAAAAGGTCCCCCTACTAAGCTTGTAATTTGGTACCTGTGTAATGCACAATAATATATTCTATCTATACTACATAATTGCATAATGTAAATATTGAACTCATATGAATTTATTCTATAACTGAAATTCTATACAATAGAAAAAAAATTAAAGTTTTCATTAAACAAATCAATAGTACATTTACTGAAACCATTTTGTCATTACATAATCCAATGTTACCAAATTAAAATTCTAATTTTATAAACATGAAGAAGCTGCCATTAGAATAGAACATGAAAGTTGGTAGCATCGTGACTACTTTTGTGGGCTCGTTGATTGGGCAAATGACTACTGTCATCTGATGATCTTCTTGCATCATTCGTTTGCCCGACCCTACTCTCATAATTCACCGGTGCCTTTGAAAATATCAACAATACAGGTAAAACATAACATATTCGTTGCTTGGCATAGATAACTTGAGAGGCATATTCAATTTATCCTAAATTAAACTTATTAGATGAACAATGCAAAAAATTCACCACTGCTAATGGAGGTCTAGCAATTTGATTCTCAAAAAATACTTATGAGTTTAAGTAGAGCATTCAAGACAACACAGTTAATGTTAAGGAGGTTCCAGCAATGAAAACCCCAAACTGAGAGCATCACCCTACATATGCTCCATGACCAAAAAAAAAAAAAAAAAATACATCTGCCAGTGCAAAAATGACTACTCTCATGTCAAAAAGCTGTGCCAACACATTTGCTTGTCACATGATTAATTACTTTTAGCGATATGGTTTACCAAAAATGAAGAGTAACCCACAAAATCTACAAGCAAAAGATTAAAGTAATACATGAAAAGAAAGAAACGAAATTGTAGCCTTGGATCGGGTAGAGGCTTAGTTGACTTTGGTTGTGGAATGAGAAGAAAGAAGGAAAGGAAGAACAGATTAAAAAAGGAAAGAAAAAAATGATACAAGAAAATGATACAAGACAAATGGAATCCTATAAATAAACACATTTCTCATACAACATATCAAAATTCTTCTTCTTGGCTTGCATAGTTAAACACTGAGAACATTCCTTTTATGGGAGTGCATAAGCTTTTCCATCCATCAAAATATAATCACAAGTAATTTTTTTAAATAAAAAAACTTGATGTGTAAAGTTGGAACCATTTCCATTGAGATTTTTGTTATTGGTTGGAACCATAAGGAGTCTAGATTGAAGGCATATAGCTTTTCAGCTTTGTTTCTTCTCAAGTAATTTTATTGCAAGTAATTTTATCACAATAATTTTTTTCCTGTTTTTTAAAAAAACCTGATGTGAAAACAATGATCCATTTGCATTGAGATTGTTTTTATTAGTTGGAACTATAAGGAGTCTAGATTGAAGAGCATATAGCTTTTCAGCTTTCCCCAAACCTAAGTTCTCCAACGACTATTGTCTTACTTCTTCAAAAATGGATGGTGAAGTTCCATTTCCTTAAAGCTTGCCAATTTCATATTAAAATGTATACAAGAAAATTAGGTCCCCTTTTGATTGGTCTTTACTCATTGTTATTGGTTGGAAATATATGGAGTCTAGATTGAAGGCCTTAAGATTGCCTTTAGCTTTGCTTCTTCTCACAGTGCTCCAACAACAACTACCTTGTTGCTGTAGAATGGATGGTTAAGATCCATTTCCTTGTAAAATTCTGTCAAGGCAACATATTGATGTGATGTTAATTACTGTCTATTATCATTAATAATTTCTTTTTACAGGTATTTGTAATTACTTTTGCTCATCAAGCATACAGTTTACAGAATACACATGCAGACAACAATAGGTAAAAAAAACAAATGTGCTAAATTATATTCCAACGTATTTTCCATGTAAAATGTAATCCATGGATATTGTCATCAGCATATGCATCATAGATATTAACACCAGTAGAGAATATATATTAATAGCATAATAAAATTAGAAACTTATTTTTACCTCTCTTGTACGAGGAAATATCCCAGCTAACTCCTCCAGGATTCTTCCACCTTCCTTGTTATGAATGTATGCACATAATGCATGTATTGTTTCCTCAATCTACTATTGCCATTTTGAAGATGTGGGAGCACTAGTACAACCCAAGTTCTGCCCCCCAATTCGTGCTGTGTTATGGCTAAATGCAATGGAAGGAACCACTCCCATGCCTAAGTCTCGCACACGGTCAGGGTGCTCTGGTTTGAGAACCACACCAACAGTGTTGTGAGGGGAAATTTTTGAAGAGGTTTGATGTAATTTGACTAAAATGTTCATGGATTTTCTCCTACATTAATTATAAATAATGGTAAGGATAAACTATTACACATATTAATGACTCAGTGGTAACAACCTAAATGCACAATTCCTGGGGGGGGGGGGGGAGTACTCCAATTCTAATTTTCTGCTTCTACGCTAGATTCCAAGGGAGACATTCACATAATATTACCATCAATCATCACATCCTAGATAAAAAATGAAAATAGTGGCTAGAAGTGTCAAATTGTTTTATACAAGAAGAAGAAAAGAATTCGCATAATAATATGCACCAATAATGAACAGGAAGATGGAATAACCATTGGAACGGAATCACCATTTGGTTCATAGAAAATGAGAGAGAGAGAGACAGAGTATAAAAGAAATTATTAGGTTGCAAGCAGAATTGAGGAAACCAAAAAAAAACATAAAAAAGGACAGAACTAGGGTTCTGATTTCATTTTGTTTGAAGTAACATATAATATTTTATCATATGCTGGTCATAGTATTTAATTTATTCAATTGATCTAGAAAATTTTGGATTGTTATATATTTCAGTCTTTCTTCCTGAGCATCATTTGGGTTTTAGTTTTATATTTGACAAAACTGAGTATTGAGTTTGTAATGAATATATATTACACAACCAAATGAAATTAAACTACTCAAGCTACTGTTGTTCTTAAAGGGATCCAATCTTAATAAGTTGCTAATGCCTGCCTTGTTTCTAATATTTTTAATAAGTTGCTATCCCAGCTGTCTGATCTTGATGTCAAATCATTTATATAGGTATTGCTTGTATCATGCTTCTAACTATGATTTTTGCCTGTTCTCTAGCTCTCATCCAATCATCCTATGTTGGTTTCTTTTGGTGCTAAATTTGACAATAAAAGTTGACCTCTTTTTGCTTATTCTTTTTAAGTGAACCTACGAAGGCTTTGCTTATTTGAAGTGTTGTACTTGGGATATCCTGTATCAATTGGAAGTACAAAATGATTGGATAATTTGAATTCCAATATTTTGAATTAATTGTTTGAAGCAAGTAAGTTGTCAAATTAGGTAGTTTTGGATCGTTATAAAATGGTATTAAAATAATAGATTCTTTGCAAGTTATAAAGATAAAATTTTGGGGATGTTATATTTGAACTCTAAAGAGAATATTAAATATTGACTAGAAAAGATTGTAATGGATCATTTTATATATTGGAGTGTGGAATGTTATAATGCATAAAAATTCTTAGAATTATTATTAAATAATTTATATTTAAACAATTTAAATTAAGTGTTTTTTGGGTTGTCACAGTGCTCTTTAGTTTGTTAGAAGACAAACTTCATAGATCCTTGATGTGTGGCAAATGGCAACCTATGTCTCAACACTTATAGTGTGCTTGATTAGATTTAGGTATTTTGCCCCTAGGTTCAGGTATTGCAGATACAGGGTGCAATTCATGGTCTATCCTCCTCAAACTGGGATGTAATGTTATGGCACCCATAAATATTGGCCCTTCTTGTTGTTCCCATTGACTTTCAACTCTAGAAGCCCCAGTTCTAACCTTTGAAGAGCTAAATAAACTGTCAGACTAGCCACTTATTGAGATTCATCATTAACTTTAACTCCAGATACACACTCCTTAGTAGAAATAATTAACTCATCATTTCTCATGCAAGGAAGGTTTTTCATGTAGTCTAGCAGCATGGACAATTTTTCATCATTAAAGGCTAGGATTTGAAATTCATCTCTTGGCCCACATACATGCATCAGATGCATGCCTCAGAGTAGTTCATAATCAAACAACTTTAGGAATGGTAACAACACCAACAAATTCAGATCTTATAACATCACCATGCAGGTTTAAAAGGAACTACAAATCAATGCAACAATAGAATACCAAAATGCAAGAGGATGGGCCAGTAGCATATGGGGAGGGGGGGGGGCACGCACACAACAAAAGAATACATTGCATAGTGGAAGAGTTTAAAATATACACACATTCTTCAAATCCCACAATCATGGGACAAACCACACAAGTTAGTTACATGCCCATGACACTTACCCCAATTGCCCTAGCTTCATCATTGATGTAGCTCTCATCTTTTCTTTTATAGGTGACATCCCATATCAATTCTCGAGTTACATTCTTCCCTGTCTCGGCCTATAAAAATTGCCAATCATATAATGTTAACATAATTTAAACACTAGTAACATTATTATGAACATTTGTCATAAAGGGGGGAGGGTATTGAAGCTACTAATTCATTCCGTTGCCTAACCAAACTCTTGCCCCAGATGTGTGAGGAATGGTTTGTTTCTTCAATTGTCCTGATTTCTCTTACAAACTTCCTACAAGTAAAAGAACTATTGTAAACTTCTATGATGAAATTGGAGAAAAAATTCTGAAAAGGAACTACATTTGCAATTTATATAAACTTAATAACCTATGTTTCAGGTTTTAATCTATAGTCAACAAAAAGTGCCCATTGGTCTACGGGAATGCCTTCAGGAGCATTAGTGATGATCTCCACTCTACTTTTTGTTGGATCATAAAACTCATTCCACAACTTGAGCCTAAACTCTCTCCACTTCTTGCTACTTGACTGGTTAAATATACCTCTTTGCGATTTGATTGTCAATAGTAAAACAAAATTGAGACTTGAAATCACAATTTAGTTAGTTTGGATACATTTCATAGCTTCACAGCAATAGTTAAATGTAGAATTAAGTAGTTATACCTTGAAAGCATGCTGAAAACAATGATCAAGGAAAGAGATTGGCATGAATGACCATGAGGAGAAACTTATAGGAAATGCAACGGTATCCGTTGCCATTTGCCCACAAATTCCTGCAAGTAACCTAGCTGCCTCTCCAATAGGTGACAAGTACTCATCAAATTTTACAAAGACACACAATTGGGGAGGCAAATTGAAAACATCCTTCTCTTTTAGCTTATGTTGGTTGGTCACTCCTTGTTCATCTCACTCCAATAAAAAGTAGTAATAATTGTTAACAAATAGTTACCTAATTTCAGCTATGTAATTTGAGAGTAATGTTTACCTATCAAATCTGCAACTAATAGTGGTTGGAATGACGCCTGTCATTGTGTCCAAAAGGGCTTCTCTAGAAGCGGGCTGCATGGAGGGGGCTTGGCTAGAGGTGCTTCTACAAATGGGCTTCCATAGAAGCGGCTTGGGTGGAGGTGGCTTGGCTAGAAGGGGCTCGAGTAGAAGAGGCCTAGCTGGAACTTTGGCTAAGAAGAGAAATGGGTCATTGAAAACCAAGATTGTGGTGGGTGCATTGAAAATTGACTTGGACCAATAGGAGCCAATTGAGGGTGAGCATATATATCAATGGAAGGAGTAGTAGGAGATTGACTTGGACTAGTATGAGTCGAATGAGGGTGAAAAATGTATCAGATGAAAGAGAAGTAGGAGAGGTGTTCCCACCTACATTTGTCAATGCATTCTTAATCCTTTTTGGCATTGGCATGGTTGCATATATAATGGAAATCCTATTTGTAAATATAGTTATCTAATAGTGATCTGAGAGAAAAATAAACATGAGAGACAGCAAACTAGTAGCTACAATTCAAGGTATGGACTCAGCAATTCCAAAACAAGCATTTCATTTCAGCTGAATCTGATCTACATGCATAGGTTCTACAAGCAATTGAGTACGGCATCTCAAGGAGACCAAATTATCATATTCTTCCATTGATGTAGTATTTGAATCAAGTTCATCTTTCTATTTTTCTTATGCCATATTGTAATGTGCATATAATTTATCTGTTTTACAATAATTACATTATTTATTGTAATGGTAAGCAATTACCATCATGAGGGTGTTACAACAAAATGCAATTTATCTGTTTTACAATAATTACATTATTTATTGTAATCGTAAGCAATTACCATCATGAGGGTGTTACAACAAAATGCATAGACCTCAGATTGCACAAAATGTTGACACAATGCATCTAGATAGACCCACCATACTTTGAAAGGATTGACAACCTCTCCTACCCACAATCCAATCTCCACAATTATCTACAAATTCTAAGCCTTGAGCAGAAAATACACCACCAAACACCATCAAAACCAATTCAAA